>CM028921.1:11911774-11964274 GCA_016801845.1 Polydactylus sextarius | reverse complement strand
TCATACATCTTATACATTATCACTATTAAATAGTGATTATATATAAATCAGCTTTTTCTATGATTGATGATAGACATAATTTCTTTTCCCACCTGGCAGTCTAGTAAATCTTTACCTTCAATAATAGGAAAATAAATGTATATGTGTTAGTTTTAGCTCCCTTTATGTCAACTTGGATATGATCTCCATTTCCTCAGTCCAACACTCCTACACCTTGGGTACAAATATAGGCAAAAAATAACTGTAAGCATATGTGTCTTTAAATCCTGTAACCACCCCTGGGCATTGAGCTTAAAACATAGCAAATTACATTGGACTTCAGCTGCAGTGAAAAGAGGAGGGCTCCCCCCCACGGTATGTCAAAGCGTAATCCTCCGTTTAAACACGCTCCCCAAAGCTTTCTTGATTTGTCTGTCTATTTTTCTCTTCCAGCACCTAGAGGTTATTCAAAAGGCCTCTGCAACTTTCATCTTACGTTGTAGAAATGGCCAAAAGCCAAACTGTCTTTCAAGATGTTAGCGCAGACTCCAGAAACATCATTATGCCAGAAGCTTCCTTGATGTGGTAGAGAGAGAGAGAGAGAGAGAGGAGAGAGAAGGTTTTCCCAATTCAGCTCAGCTGAATGACAGCCAAAGACACAGTTAGAGGAAGTGAGACTGCAATGTCACACACGACAGCAAGTTAGTAGGCATCTGGCAAGTGGACATTAACTTTCTGTCTGAGTTCATGAACTGGTCTGACCACCAGAAGCCACCGCAACCCCAACCACATCGGGAGTTTGCAGCACACAGCAGTGTTCTTGGCTTGTTACCCATTTTCAAGGTGAGGGAGACAGAATTAAATGAATGAAAGACTTAATCAGAACTTCCTCATAAGATGTTCTAAAATACAACATGATCACCTGCCTCAACAAGTTTGAATTAGGGTTTATGGCTCCATCTGAATCTTCATTTGTAACTCTACATCTGCTTCATCTTTACACACAATCACCTGAAACATCTCTAAGGGCTTTGATTTAATTATGTTTGAATAAGTTGAAAATCATTTGAATGGTATTTACTGCTGAAATTGTATTTATATTCATACAATTCACTCTTCTGGAATAGCTTTATCAATCATTTTTTTAGTTTAAAATGCATATTTAGCTGTTTGATTCATGGGGGTTGTATCAGTGAGCTAGATGTTGCTATGGTATATAACCAGCAGCTAGCAGCTCAGTTCACCCCTTCATGAGCTTTTACCGCATGTCTTGGTATTGTTGACCATGATGGCTTGATGTGCCTACTCCTGGTTGCAATATTTCCTCAAAAAACAGCCTGAGAGATGAAAAGACAAATGAAAATACAAGACAATGGAAGTTCCAATTCACAACTTCATGCTGAACCTTCTCATTGAATAATACAAAACAATACAGTCCTTGTTAGCATGTTCAAGCATGTTCGGCCCATCTGGATTAGTTACCACTTTACAGCGAATGTAATGACAATGCAGCCGATCCTTTGATGTTGGAACAAACGAGTACAAAATGTCTGTAGAGTCCAAAGATTTGTTCTCCCATTTCCCCACAGAGAACACTAGATCCTCGTCAGTGAACCTCTTTTCCCTCACAACGATCAAATCCTCCATTGTCACGTTAAATGAGACGATGGAGGATCCGAGATTTCTGGGGTAAAAAAAAAAAAAAAAACCTCTTCATTTCCCCTGTTTGCCCAGCCATGAGCTGAAATCTATTTGCATTTTCGACTTTTATGAATGTGATTCCTGCACGCTGCATTATTATTTATATGGCTTATACAGCTCATTTACAGATTGATAGCTGCCATTCTTAACTGGCTATAATGAATGCCTCATCACTGCGCAAAAAAAAAAAAAAGTTGATGTGCTGGATCTGATGTTATGCCCCCACAGAGACTCTACCCAGCTACTTTTATTCTTCATTAAAATCTCATTTGTCTTTGGAAGACGGAAGCCAGTGTCACACCCCCTGTTTTCATATGCGTTGCTTTACTCTGTACAAGAAAACACAATCTGCCATTAAGGTTCATCTTTCAAAACTAAGATGTGAAGTGAGAGAGAGAAAAAAAAGAATTCTAGTTGGAGTCCGAGCCGGGTGAAGTTTATGGTCGACTGTCCTTACTCCTCACAGCAGTGAGGGAATGTTGAGGCAGCAGTCCATGACTTATACATCCCATAATCAGTATGTCACAATCATTTGTCCTTCAAAGGACCTTGCTCTGTCTTATCAGTCAACCAGGCGTGTCCATTGTGTTCGTTTGCAGACTACAATGGGAGGAATTTGTTTCTGTTCTGCTTCTGTATTGAAGTGGTTTAGCCTTCTTAGCCGTAAGGGAGTCCTCACATTCATATGACCTCTTTTAACTACAAACTGCCACATTCCAATTCAAGCATTGCATGAATTGGAATATCACAGCAGAATTATGCCTTAGAGCAGAGAAATATGTAATGTGATAGCCAGGACACCATAGGTCCTTTATAAAATAAAGAAACATGTAGAAATAACGCTAATGAATACAGAAAGAATTTGATGCTCTTTTATGCCCCGATTAGTGTTATGCAAATGCGGAGCACAGCAGTGGGGGAGGAAGAGGAAAGGCTTGTGTGCCAGGGACTGTAGGGGTCCCACCTGTTTCATCAGACACAGAGGACCCTTTTAACCTGTCCACATTGCCCCCTCCAAACACACACACACACACACACACACACACGTACACAGACGTCTCCCAAAGGCCTTTTGTCAACCTCTGCGAAAGCAGCTCATTTTAGATTTGCTTTTGAAATGGGCGATTTAACATATACCACCTGGTTTCAGGTCTCCTTTTCCCAAACAAAATGTGACACAAAGAGAGCCGATTACCCTTCAACGCTCGTCTGCAGATCAGATGCAGATTTGAATCAACACACGCCTTTTCATATGAATTGCAGCAGGAGAGAGTGAAACACACGTTGTAGAAAAAAACGGTCTGCAAACATCGTCGACACTTTTCAGGAACACGAAACGATAAATTGAGGAAGAACTGTACACAGTGATCAACCTTTGTTCCCAGCAATCACGTGTGCAGACACATCAACATACAAACTATCTCATTCTCACACACACACGCACTTATAAACCTCTGCGCCGAACATCTCCGTGGAGAAAAGACAAGCCTCACACCTCATGAATATTACAATGAGAGGGATCTGGGTCATTAATATGACACAGTCGTTACACTGGAGCCCAATTAGCAGTCAACATAGAGACTGGAATGTTCCCCTGTTACTTTACCTAATCACTATATCACTACGACAGACTCCAGAGCACAGAGGGATCAAACCACACACTCACGCACAAGAAATATCAAGAGGACTTTTGCAGATAGCTTGACTAGATGATATCATGCCTCTTTAGAACGATCACTCAAGATATGCAGAATTAAACAGAAATATTTGAACATCTGAATCATGAATTCATCTCTTCACACATACAAAATATTACATAATTGCCAAAAATGACTTTGAGAAATAAATGTACACATACAGACATCTAGTCATGATGATACGACATAAAAACCGACTGTGAGGAATTCGAAAGGTTGGACACAGATGAATGTATCTATCTCTCTTTGTCACACAAAGGTTTTCACCACCCTGTTCAGATCCACCTCACCTCTGATCAGTCATTTTGAATCGATCCCCCACTGGCTACCCACCCGCAAAAACACCAGCAAAGCAATCCACAATCGAAGTGCTGCAATCATTGTCAATAGTGATGGATTTGTAAAACAAGCCTCTTAAAACAAATTTCAATTTTATTTTATTTTTTCCCCCTACAATCAAGTGTTTCCTGTGACTAAGTATACCAATCATATCAAAATAATTCCTAAAAAGTGTTGATTGCTATTGGAAACCCTTTTCAGCTTTTAGCAGGAGAAACAGCTGAAAGCACAGCTTTTAGCAGGAAAAAACACTTTAGCTAACACATCATAAATATAACCAAACTAAAACGAATAAACAATCAGGTCAGATTCCATTTTAAAAATCTTTATATACTTTAACATTACTCGACTTGCTTAGTCACTGCAGAGCATTTGATTTGACAAACAATGCTTTCCAATTTAACCATACTGTATCTTTCAATGTGTAAATTCTGTTAATTTATTTACTAAAAGGAAGTGAAATATGACAAGGCCTGGAATGTTGTGAGACTATTTTCTCTCCTCAGCAACAGACGGGCTGCAGCCAAATGCTGAGGAGTCTGGCACAGGCTGCAGGAGGGTAGCCATTGGACTGTATGCACACACACACACACACACACACACACACACACACACACACATTTCTCTCTTCCCATCAAAGAAGATTGGCTACCTCTCTGCTGCCTCCCTTGACTACTTATATCCATCAGTTTAATTTTATGCTTTCACTCATGAGAAATGTAACCTGCTGCAGATTAACATATCAGTTAGTAAGGCCTTCCAGCAGCTGGTGTTGTGTAAAGAAAATGTTAATTTCATCTGTAAATCTATCTTTTGTTTGTTGTGATTATTGTTATTGGCCTCTGTTGTCATCTAATTATGAGCTGAGTAAGTTTTAAGAAGCCCTTTAACTTCTAAACTGAACTGTTGTCAGCATAAAAATAAAGCTGCTTTGTTCATCTCTTCTTGACAAGCTGCCTGTTTGGAAACAAGTACAAGGGTTTCATTACACGATGTGGCATCTGCTCAGGTTTAATTCTTGTTGTGTATGAGGGAGATTACCAATTAACCGAGCATACATGAGATCTCTTAATTCATCTGATTCACCCTCTCTGCAGCTCCAATCAAAAAACATTTCAAAGCTCAAAGCATTTTCTTGTCTTTTCTTTTCTTCCTCACTCTTACAGTAGAAGAGCAGACTGACAGCCCCTGTCACAGGGCCTTGACCAGAGCACTGAAAAAGACTGGTACCTCTGCAGAGTATACTATAGAGACAACTTGGATTAAATCATGTGTAAGTCTATCCTTGTCAAATCAAAACTATCATAGTAGGGCAGCCTTGCCTACATGCAGGTGCCAGGATGAGTGACACATTAAGGTCAGAGACTAACAGGACGAGAGAGTGAGTAGGTAGTGAGAGAAATACACAGGGACATCAATGCTCATACGTCGTGTGCATGCACGTTACACTCATAGACAACGGATACATTGGTGTATTTTGGATCAACACTTACAGAGTATTTGTCTTAATCTGTGGTTTAATGTACTTTATAGGTGTGAAAATCTCATCATACACACAAAAGCCTTTTTTCCTCAGAATGATCAACAGATGTAGTATTTTATATCATACTTCAGCAGACAGTTAATGTGTGACTGCTGACTGGGGTGTGTCCACGCTGTTTTATACTGTGGGACTTTGACTTTTGTCCAGACTCCTGTTGTGTTATGCAAAGCTGAGCTGAGCTACCATTTGATTGCCAGCCTGATTGAGTTTATAAGTCAAAAAGCAGCTCCAGGAGACAGACGGCAGAGTTCGACCGAGATGTCCCGATCCCAGACACTCACTCTACACCCCCGGGTTTTCACGCACATGCATGCACTTTTGGAGACACTTTCGGGACACACACACACACACACACACACTACTGTTGCAAAAATTTACATAAAAATAACAGCCTCTTATGAGCTGTCTGGCAACACAGATAACACACCATAGTTCTTGATAACACTGCATTTCATGTGCACTTAGTTCTCAAGAACAAATTAATGCAATTTGCCTACTGTGATAATACATAAAACTGAATGGAGGTGAAATCTACCTTTTCACTTTTCATGTTATGTGAACAATATGCATGTATTTCCACTCATGTGGGCAGTTTTATTTTCTGAACCAAAGAATAAACATCTGTCTGCTCAGTAGTCACAGCATGATGAGAATAGTCAACTCTTTGCTGATGTGAGTGCAGTGTAGCTCAGGGTCAAACCATGATGAAGGCCACTGGAATGCATTGCTTTATAATATTAGAGCTTTGTGATGTGTTGTCGAAGGGAGGCTGAATTTTTCATTTAATTTTTCCTCGGTGCGAACACCTACAAGTTTGCCTTTTTTCTCCCCCTCAGTCAAGCATACTTCCAGGTTTCCTTTAGTTTGATCATTTCACCTGAGGAAACCATGGAAAATGAAATGGATTTTGGTGAAATGCTCTGTCTGCTCTGTTGGAGTGTGAGGTGCAAAATCTTTGTAACCACTCCTGCCCATAAAGCTTGCAATTTGTTATGGACAAAACACACTGCTCTTTCTCCACAGAGAGAAGCCCATCAACGCTAACAGGTTAAATAACTGCCACAGTTATGGGCCTTTATTCTTTTCATCTCAAAAAACAACAGTACAGGTTAAAACGGAAACAGTCCACCCTTTTATACATGTGCATGCGCTTGCTTGGGTCAACTATAACACACATTGTCAAACACAAGAAATTGAATACACTGGTTGACAGGACACAGACTGTATGAAGAAGAGTCCGGTATCATGTCATAGGATGGCGCATGAAGAGTAGGACATTACACATGTCAAGTTTACACATGCTGTGTGCCATTATAGTGAGGGTCAACATCAGGGGTTAGTCAACAGGGAAAGAGAAAAGAAACGACAGGGCATGAAATTACAACAGCAAGAATACATATCAAACAAAATGTCTTTTGACCACACCAAGGTGAAAACTCTGATTAATGAACCACATATGAGACTCACTGTTCACATATTTTAAAATAGCTAAGAGTATTAAACTCAGACCTCCTGGTTTTGTCACTGAAGGCTGGTGTCCACTGACAACCTATATTTTAGGTAGCAGCTCATAAGATGCCAGGAGATGCACTAGTCACGGCTCTGTTGCTATGCGACAACTAAAAATTAGAGAAGCATCTCCACATTTCAAATATTTCTAACTTTAACTATTAAGAGTATAGAGCAGCTTTTTTTTCTCCCAAAGCTGGTCCTGGGGGAACCCTGAACTGCAAGTTTTACATGTTTCCCTGCTCCAACACACCCACATTCAAATGAGTGGGTCGTCACAAGGCTTCTGCAGAGTTTGAAACCAAACTGATCATTTGAATCAGCTCGGTTTCAAGAAGGCGGTAAGAGATAGCCCGCTGCACATTCCCGGCCCATTTAACCTTTCAATTTAGCAGCAGGAATTAATGTGGTGGCCAAGGCCAGTATTACTTTAAACAGACTTTACCCAGGTGCATTTTTTTTTTCTGCCCAAAGGCAGAAAAAATGACACCTGCATGGTGCATATGTGTAATTTCAGTTCACGTGTGAGCACATCTGTGTATGAGAGAATGTTTGTGAGTTTTTTTTTTTTTTCGCCGTACTTATGCAAGCTGTTATTAATGGAACCGTCACATCAGCCCTACCTCGGGTGCTGTCACTGTCATTTTAGTAGCATGTGACATCCCAGTGAGGTCAGGAAAATGACTGGCAGCAGAGAGGAAGGTGAGAATTATTAAGTTGAAAAGACACCATCATCATGACTGGCAAGGTTGGTTGATGTATGGGAGGTGGTGAGTAATGATGCGATCTGAATTCAGGTCAATGCTTTTTCAAAGTTACAAGAGATGCAAGGAAAAAATTGAGGCTGTGATGGAAGTTGGAAAAATTCCTTTTTTTTTTTGCCCAGAGTCAAAAAAAAAGCTGTGTTGTTCTTCAAAAAAAAAAAGCAACAGATACTGGCAAATGTCTCACAAAGTTGCCACACTGAAGACTCCTATCTATATTCCATTTAATCCACTCCTGTTCCTACGATAAGAGTGGCAGTGGAGACAGAGACAGAAAAGAGGGAGGAATGCTCCCTGGCCTCTAGAATGACAGAATGGCACTTTTATGATGTCTACCAGATTATTCCCTGAGATGGATGGGCTGAGCTGGAACGCCGATTGATTAATCCATCGACTGGTGGAATGTGCTGCAGCCGTCCCCCTCCTCAGCTGTTCTTTCTCTGGACAGAACATTCAGACAGACATATTGGAGAGGATGACTAATGAGTGGGGCTACTGCAGATACCAGCCATGTCTGTCTGTGTATGCACACTATGTCTAAAATGCTTTCTTGTGTCTAGCTGATAGAGTAGATTATACAAGCATGAACAACATACAGTCTGAGGTTCAGAGGATCATCCACACTATAGATACCAACTACAAACAACTCCTTTTATTTGCCACAAAGACTATATGGGGACACGATTGTGACAGTAGGCAGCTTGCAGTGACAAATTGCTACATGTTTACAGCCAACCACTCTGACCATAATACTCTCTTCAAAGCATTTCATGCGTCATCCACTGGCAGCACAGCTTAAAAGAAAGTGAGGTGGGTTTTTATCACATTCACAGTGGCCACCTATGATGCAAAGTCACCACAGTGTGTCAGTAGCCATCACGTCAGCACTTGCTCACTGTTGGCTCATGAGCATCTTCCAAAAACCAACTCCTTTAAAGGTGGCTCTGTTGTTCCTGCCAACTTCTGCTACTTTGAATGATTCATCACCACACGACTGTCCACAGGTATAAAAAAACACAGCAATCATCAGCTATGAGGAACTTTACAAAAGGCTTCAGATAACATCACTGCTGCTTCTTCTCTGAATTCAAAATACTTCAGAGATAATTATCATTAAATACATTTTTGGAAAAACATCACTGTACTTTGTAAATTAAGTAAAAATGTTCTTAAAGCTTTTGTGGCTGCAAGGAAGCAAACACCCCAGAGGTAAGAAAACATTCATATTTGGATTAACTTTTTCTAAAAAGAGTGTTCTATTGTGGCTGTTGTGGGAAGTTAAATGAAACACTTAATATTTAAATGTGGATTCATGAACAAGTTTACAATATTTATCATAATCAACACAAATAAACACTAACTTCAGTATTTGTTATCCATTATGTCAACCTTATTTTCAGGCTATGACCTGCAGCATTAAAGCTTCCAGCTCCTATCAGGACTGTCACGTCAGACCGCCTGCATGGCACTACTGGTCACCAATACAAAGGCTTGGAAGTAGATAACAGATCACAATAACTCTCCTCCTTCTCACTGAATGAAGCCCCTTGAGAGATTTATACCCAGAGAAGATGAAAAATGTAGGGGTAGCTCCATTATTGATACAAGTCCCCAGCAGTGAAAGAATGAATGCTAATGGTGTCCTAAGCTGGGCTTTACAGAGATTAATCCGATTTGAGAAATGAACATTTTATTATATGGCACAAAGTGCTGGCCCTGATCTGTACTTAGTCACAGCCTGAGTAGGGAAAGATGACAAAGGGGGTGTGGGAAAGGAACATTGGTTTACAGTCTGTCACTTTGCGAGACCCTGGCACCTCATTGCAGTATTGCCCTTTACCAACTGACAAGTTCATTAATTTTCTGACATGGCTGCTTGGAATGATTTTCAAAAGATAAGTCAGACAACAATGGTTGGAGAAATTGGACATAAAGCAGACGTCTGTGTTAGCAATGTTATCAGCTGAACACTGGCTTTGTGAGAGCAGCAAGAAGTCCCTCTTGGTCCTGCTGCACCTGCACCTTAGAGGGACTAACGGGGACACACCAGGATACAGGATACAGCTTGTTGTCACTGTGGTACTACTGTGAGATAAACAAAGGGCATATATAAGGCCATATGTGTGTGTGTGTGTGTGTGTGTGTGTGTGTGTGTGTGTGTGGGTGGGTGTGTGTGCCAGCATGTGTGTGTGTAGAGAGAGCGAGTTTGTGGGGTGTTAAATGGGGAGGAGGAATGGTCTCTCTGCTTATTACTATGAATCACTCTGCACCAGTTGCCAACAAACAACTGCAATCTTGGGAATATGTAGGGAGGATTTATCATGCTAAAGGCTCTGACAGGGCCAAAACATAAAATCAGCAGTCTAATTTGTCTCCCCAAGGTGATGTCTCTCCATCATGTGGAGGGCTTTTCTTTCAGTGGGTGAATGATGTTCGCCATGTTTGTCACTTTCACAGGTGAGAGATGCAATGCATTCTTTTATTATTATTTTTTCTCCTGAAAAGTGACAGCCACTTCTATTTATGTTTATATCACCAACACTGGTTTATCACCAACATGACAGACATCTTTTTTGAAGATCATGTGCCTGGTTAAAAGGCACTAGTGTGAAACAATGACATGTAGTTGAAGTAATTATTGATAATTACTGACACTGATGATTACATATAGATATATACAGATAGACAGATAGATAGATAGATAGATAGATAGATAGATAGATAGATAGATAGATAGATAGATAGATAGATAGATAGATAGATAGATAGATAGATAGATAGGTAGGTAGGTAGGTAGATTAGACTACTTGCTCATTCTATTAACTTAAACGAGGCTATTTACATCTGGAATTAGCCTCGTTACTTCTTGTATATCTCAGACAAGCGCCCTCAAAATGTATCATCTGTTGCTTTGTTGCATACTGGGAAAGGATTATATTCAGCAGTTTAGCGGCTCAGATTTTTTGAGCCATTAACTGCAACATGCCATGCCTTCTCCAGCTGAGCTGAGGCAGAGTGAATTTAATTTCAGCATCGTGTAAGAAGGACAGCTCTCTCCCTGCCTACCACAGAGGCAGCGAACAGGCGCCTTCTGTGGAGACCAACCTCCAGAAGTAGCAGGAAAAAATGATAACAGTCCAATTCGGTCCAAGCTAAGGAGACAGTCATAAAGTGATGTAATCCTTGAATTTTAAATTCTATTATTGAATATTTGATACATTACATAAATAATTAATTAAATGTTAGTATAGCGTACCGATACGCGTGATAAATGTGGCAGACTCAAATAGTGAATGTAGGTTGAGCGCATGCAGGTACAGAGTGTATGGATGGACTGCAGCTGCCGGGTCCGCATGCAGCATTTTACAGGACGAACAACAAACCAGTTTGGATTAATTGCAAACATTTGCCCGAATCTGATTTATAGAAAGGCTAAACTCTTTTTCTTCTTGTTTTTTTTTTTTTTTTCATTCTTCAATCGTGCCATATTTGGTCGATGCTCGCGCACTTAACTCAAGGGCGCGCGGTGAAACCCAAGCAGACCAACACGCGAGCGCGCATCCGTTGCTTATCTTCCAAAATCAGCGCATGATCTGTCAGAGGCCGCAGTATCAGTGATGGCTTTAAAAAAAGATGTCCTGATTGACAATGTGTTACTGCAGTCATCACAAGAGAACGACAACAGATCACCACGTTTAGAAATCCAAGGGGAACAGGCAGAGGAGGTAGTTATGTTACAGAGACGCAGAGTGAAGCAGTTTTTTTTTCTTTAAACCACAAACACTAACTTACTTGTTCACGAAGACTCGGATGTCTGCACGATCTCTGCCTGAGACGGAGAACGCTCCCTCTTCCGCTCCCTCCCCAAAAAACTGCATCGAAAAAAAAAAAAAAAAAAAACGAATTCTCAGGCAATTTTGCAGAATCCGTGGTGATACTTTCTTGTCAGACACATTCTGTTCCCGCTCTCAAAACGAGGTGCTATGTAATCCACACATCAGTCCGGATGACAGGTTATTAACTCTCACTGAAGATAACAAGATAACGTCTCCTGTATTTCCTCTTTTTTCTTCAGAACGCACGGAACACGGAGGCACCCACAAGTGCCATTGTTGAAACTACTCTCCCGATTGCAAAGCGAAGCGAAGCCCACTGTGTTCCTGTGTTTGACTTTTTTTCCTCCCCCCAAAAAGGATGAGCTCTGTGATCGTGAAGTAACAATTGGTTTCTTGCTTTTTTTTTCTCTCTGCAGGTCTAAATTAAATGGTGAATGAATAAAAAGCAGCCTCTCCGCAACGTGCAGGCAGGATGTCGTGTGGTCATTTTCCCCCGTGAAGCCTTCACACATCCCGAAAAGCTCGTAGTCAGACTGTACAGCAGAGGTGGGGTTATTTCAGTGTCTCGTTCGTCGATTTCAAATTCAACTTTTCTTCAAGTTCCTATTACTTCTTATTCATCAACGCTGCTGAATCTGATTAGGTTTCACCTCACAGCCCAGTGCGGATTTCAAGACGCTTCTTTCTATGTTCCCTCTTGGTTGTATGATCAAAGGAGTCCTGCAGTTTCGTGAATCAGTAGATATCCTCTGCATTGGAGAATTCTTAAAGTTGCCGAGAAAGATGGTCTCCCTCTTCCGTTTGCCCCAATCTCCATTTTCGTGTGGAGAGAGAAAAAGAAAATGCGCTTATTTTGGGATGCTACATCGAAAGATAAAAAGAAGGAAAAAATCCAGTAGGTAGCATCCAGCAGCTTTTATAAACCCATCAGAAACACAGGCAGCAGCTTCAGTTGTGAAGAGCCTTTCTCAAAGGCTCAATTCGCCTTGATCTCACCCTGGCTGGACGGGTGCTATAGTTCACCAAAGGCTGTCATCACTTCTGCGCCCTCGCTCCGTTTATGTATGCATCTCGGCAGTTCAAGCCTCGCCTCTCCATCGATGTGACACGCGCGGGTAAGAAATTGCGTGAACGTTATTATCCACAAAGTGCTGATTGCCCAAGCCCTGTGTTCCTTTCCCTTCTCCTCCTTCTCTGCTGTGTGGTTTAAAACTGCTTCACGTGTGATCACAATTTAGCCCGTTCCAAGACGCGCACGCAGGTTGCATCCATCGGTGCGCTTTAGAAGCGCCTCAATTCGCTCAGCATTTACGTACCCAAATAAAACGCGCGGCGCAGCACGGACTGACGCTGAATTGATAAGTGTACGAGCGGGGCATCGTGTAGGTTACATCCCACTGACAAGCTGTGCTCTCCAAGTGAGATTGTTTCGGCAGTCACTGCTGGTGGACTGAGGCTCCCTTCAGCCGCAGTACTGAACAGTTTTCTGTCGCTCTGTCTGAACTTCTGGACCTCCTAAAATGTCCTCACCTTCAGCGTTAGAAGCCCGGTGCACCGAGTCTTTACCCTCCGTTCCTCTCCGGTCAGCTTTAAAAGGGGGAAAGCAAATGCAAATTGCTGTTTAGGCGCGCGCCCGTGTGCGTGAGCATGCGTGCACGGTAGAAAGGGAGAGAGAGGTGTAGATGGACAGGAGGGAGAGGTAGAGATTCCACCCCATGTATCTCTTGCAAATGGGACACGACTGCCACCTACTGACTCCCCACGCCTGTGATTAGTGGCCTCAGGCTGATTGTCGCATAGGACTGTTCTCCCATGACACATTACGTCTTGTTTATACAGGGATATATATACTATATCTATTTGTATTTTAAGATGCTGTGGGGTACAACATGATACATCAACCACACAGTCACAGGATGGAATGAAGTAGTAGCAATATGAGTAGTCTACAGTGACAGACTGATATTCCAGAAACAGTTACAACATCAGACTTCAGCACTTTAGACTTAATTTTTGAATACTGGTTTCGTGTTATGAAATATGAAACACACATACAGATTGCAGATTTTTAGCATGGCAGCTGACACAGGGGACCTCAGGTCTTCAGAAAGATTATTGCTTGTGAAGTATTTATCTCAGGCGACCTTCTGCACTGCATCTTACACTAATCTCAGTCATATTAAACAACATGTAGAACAGGGCGAGAAAGAAAATTGTAAATAAGCAAGCGAGAGTGTGTCTCATGTGGGGAGAGTATGTTTACAGACCAGAAAAGATGTGAGAAAACATTTGAATGCCAGACCAGGGATCTGTCCATCTATCTGTCAACATCTGATCTCATTTCCCTCAGTGCTGAAGGCGTTGCATCATTCATCTGTCTTCATAACTGTCGACCTGCCTGTCTGTGTGTCTGGCATATGGTAGTAAAGAGAACCGCCCTCTTGCTTTCCAGTCGAAAGAGACATCGTTAACTTCCTGTCCATCCTCTCTATTCTTCTCGCCTCACATTTTCAGAGGCTCTGATTAAAGCAAGTGAATCACACACACACACACACACACACATATATATATATATATATATATATATATATATAGTCAAGGTAGTGGAGTAGTGTTTTTGTATAAAAGCATCACCATGTAATTGCTGAGGTCATTATTGAGTACTGTCTTCCATAATTTGTGTGATGTTACTGAATGACACTCTGGCTTAATGGTTTTGATTTACATTAAAGCTTCTACCTCTCTGTGAGCTGACTCACTGGTGACCGCTCCTCACTACTTAAGGTCTAATTTGCTGTGAGGGAACCGTCAGTGGAGACTATAACCTTTTTGATTCATAAAGCTTTGGAGACTGTAAGCAGTTGAGATACTACTGTAAAAATGAAGCCATGTTGGACTATCCAACATTGTTGCAAAAATCCATTTCCTTTAACACAAAATTGCTATGTTAATGTGTTAGTTGTAAATGCAACATCCCTCACCTACTTGGACACATGCATTAAAGTCTCACTGATGTGAGCACACATTCTGAACATTATTGAAACATCATAGTATGGATTGTGTCGTCCTTGGAGAATGTGAGAAAGGTGTTGTGCTGACATTGTAAACAATGCGACCTTGTTCTTTGAAAGGGCAAGACATATATAAGACTCACGGGGCCAGTTATTCCTGAAGAAGCAAGGGAAGAAGCCAAAAAAAAAAAAAAAAAAACAACCTTTCACAAGGGAATGTTCCTCTATAGGTTATTGGTTATGCTTTTAGCAAAGATTGTACAGCATTAACAAAGTGACTAACACATGCAGTGGTGTATGCTGAAAATGATCAGTTTCATTATCACACTATCACAATCACTTTCCAGAGACAAACTCAAAAAGACAACATTTTGACAAAAGAAAGAAAGTACCGTTCAAAGATGTTCCAAGGAAAACAGACCCCTTTTTTCAGAGATTGAATAATACATGTTAAGATGCCATTAGATAATTTTATAATCATGTTGGCTAGAAGAGCCATGTACAGTAAATCTCATTAAATGTTATATGTAGAATGTGCAAGACTGAAGTCGGAGTTACTCAGCTTCAGGTTGCTCTGCCAAGATTTTGTTTTAGCTGAGTGATAAAAACATGAGAGGATATTTACTAATGGCAGAGGTTTATGTGAATATGTTGGGTTAAGAACACAAGCATGAAGCACCATGTAGTGTGATTTTATTAGAGTGATAACAGTGATACCATACAGAAATTATCCGTCTTTTAGGTTACACTTCTGTATCTCAACAGTTGAGGGTGATATTTTTTTACACTTTCACTGTTATTTTGATAAAAGTAAAAACAGAAGAACATTATAAAACTCTTCCCTGTGCTGTGTGATATTCTTCAAAAATCTACGTGCTCAGAGGCTGAGTGAGAAGAGTGCGGTAGCCTCTATTAAAGGAGTCCCTGAATACACTGATCATGTGTGATCTTTATTTTGAGAGCTGGCATTCATTATTCATGATGCTGTTTTGGAGATTATGAGACATCACTACTGATATCCTGCAGGACTCCGAGGCAATGAAAACAATGTAGTTAAGGTGCGTGAGAGGCAAGACAGAGAAGCAGACGGTGGGCTGGCGAACGTGTCACTCATCACACCTTTCCATTCTGCTCCATCAGTCTCAGTGCCACCTGTGGTTGTGCGGCGTGGAGCGCTCGTCTTCCTCTTTCTAATGTTTGATTTTCATGTTCTCACTGACATCGCTGACTTGTGGAGTCAACAAGAAAAATTCCATAAACACCTTGGCGATGATGTCAAAGCAAATGATCATATTTCACTGGTTTGATAATTAGGTGCATCAATGTGTTTGCCATCCTATTTAATCTCCACTTTGATCAACACTAATCTCTAACTGTACTTCTCGTGCATCGCTTGCTGTGGCCCATGGGGCTCACGATTGAAGAATGATTTTGTAGTTTCCATTTCAGTCCACTTTTGGCTTTGGTTCTCAGTTCACCCCTGTATCTCAACTACATTAAAATAATTCAAAGGACGCTTCAGCCTAATTATACTCTCCAAGCTGCTTCAAGCAGCTCCTACACTATATAATGCCGAAGGAGGCTGGATGACTGCCTTAGTTATTGGATATTAGCTGATTGAAGCACCACACTCAAAGGATGAATTGTTTAATGAGTATTATGTCATCATATCATATGTCAATTGTTTACCTTAACATGTATTCAAACTAGCATGAAAACACAAACGCTCTCTACCCTGCTACCCTACCTTCTTTGCTTTCATTCCTTCATTAAACTATGTCAATAAAATTTCATACAGTAACCTGTCTCTCCCTCTGTTGTGTCCATTATTGTGTTGTGCTGTTCCAGCCAGCTATAATGTGATGAGCATTTCTAATGGCCATTCAAACACACTTTCGAATGAGGATTGCTCACATTTGGGCAGAGAGGCTCCCTGCTGTGCCACCATGTTATGACTATTATATATATATATATATATATATATATATATATATATATATATATATATATATATATATATATATACAGTACAGTATATAAATAGTGCATTCGCTATTACAGTGAGACTCGGTTCAATACAATAGAGAGAATCTAAAAGCCTATTCACTGAAGAAAATAAATGTGCCACGTATCCACGTAAACAGTAAACATTAAATGTTGCATTTTTGAAAAAAATGAAAAACCTAACAAACTCTACTTTCACATCACATACTGACATTTTTAGCAATTGATTAAAATGAAGGTATCGGTTTTAATGAAATATGAAAATTTGGATCATTCAAATGTTCAGTCAACTTGTAAGTAATTTATACTTGATTTTTTTTGGAGCAGCCAGATTTCTTAATAAGACAGAATTTCAGATGAAGTTGTGTGACTAGAGATGCTTTGCTGCCAGACATACAGCCAGTTGAAACTTTGCCACTGTTTGGCCATATGATAAAGTGCACCAAGCTTTGATTGCTTAATGTGCAGGCAATAAGAAATGATCTATTCTTTTTGAGATGTGTGCAACTTCCTTTGTGGATCATGACTGAGAATTTGGAAATTTTGTGATGCAAAAATGATGTAGGCAGTTGAAATATCCTGTGTAAATTTGATAGAGAGGGGGGCGATGGGGAAAAAAAAATTAGATTGATGTCATGGGGCATGATGAAATGTGGTTTAGTAAAATTTAAGGTCCATCCAGGTCTGAACGGTCATTGCTCCATGTATCTATGTATCTATCTATATATCTATATATCTGTCAGTCTGTCTGTCTGTCTAACTAATTAACTAATCATAGACCTTCCAGGAGCTCTACATCCCTTCACCATAATGAAATACATACTGCATTTATCCATTTTCTAGATGGTTTACACAGTTGAGAGTCATGAGGTACTAGAGCCAATCCAAGCTGACTGTGGGTGAGGGCAGGGAACACCCTGGACTTCACAGAGCCAATACATATTCACCATCACACCAATGGCCTAATTAGATTAATCAGATAGGCTAATCTGCATTCAGTCTTTGGCTTTGGGAGGAAGCTGTACCTAAACACATGCAAGCACTGGAAGAACATACAAACTCCACACAGAAAAACCTGAGAACCTCAGTGCAGTGTGGTGACAGTGGAAACCACTGCACCACCATACCACCCATAGAAACATCTTCCAAAGCTATTTACTGTAAATGAAGAAAGTGATGAGCTCTTGAGAGATTATCATGCTGAAGCTGGAGCCATCCCCACTGCTTTTATTTGAGGAATTAAGCTTGAATTTATTAGTCATTAGCAGTTTCCTCAATCATTCATTACACTTTTTATATCCCTCAATGAATAATTTTAATGTCCTCATCTCAAAATGTAGTGCGCTTCCTGCACATTCATATATTGTTTTTATCTGCTGTTCATCCATCTATTACAATGTAAAATATCACATCTACACTGTTGTTGAAATGGATAACGGATAAGAATCTGATGCCTTACATATGCTCAGTTTACTAATGGATATTTCTCTTTATCATAGTGAAAGTTCATTTTTTAGCAAAAAATCTCATCTCAGCAGTGTATTCTCTGTAGAAATACTTTGCCATGATAAAGTCAGATGTTTCAAGTCAAGTATGAATAGCTCTTTTCTCTGCAGGTGAAAAGAAGCCCACTGAATTGGGCCATGCATGGCTGCTACTGCAATGTTAAAATTCTCCCACAGTGGCACATATTAAAGTAATTTAAATTTGAATGTGAATGTGAAACCACCAAGGGTAACCAAAGGAGTTGCATATCTTAGTGTTTGGACTCTGAAATGGGCGAGTGCATATTCCATGTTGAGCTTGTATTGTCAAATCTGTTATTGTGAAAATATATAAAGAACAAGCCACCATTGGGTTGGTGCAATTTAGGTTTCATTGTGAAAATCACTACAGCACTATCATGAAAGAGCCTACTCTGAACTGCAGTCATGCAATCGCATATACTTCAGCATGTGTCTGTTTCTGGTGATCAGTACGCCGCACATCTTTTAACAGCCGCCATATTCCAGCTAGAATTGTATATTAATGCGCAGCCATTGAACGCTTACTAAGTTTGCTTGAGAGAAAATCTTGACTGACAATCAGGATAAAGCTTTACGCATGAAATAAACCCTGTAATCCTGTATCATAGCAGATTTAGATGTGGTGTAACCTCACTTGTAGCATGTTTATCTCCTTGGCCTTGTCTCCGTTCATGCAAAATAAGGACTGCTCTAGACAATGGCATACCTATTCGCATGTGAGGCAGGAAACAGATTTGCAGCATCTGCATGTGATGGCCGATCCTCTCTCTTTCGCTCGCTAATCCTCTGTGTGGTTGTCTCTTTCTGCTCAGACACGAGTGGGCCATCCATTCACATCCTGCCAGCCATAGGGCAAATAAACAGAGGGAAATTGAGTAAATGGCCATGTACTCTATAAAAAGCATTACAAGTAACAGCACATTTCATGTTTTCATGTTGCTAGTTGGCAAAATATTATGCCCATATTGAGTGGGACGGAGGTTGATAAGCTCTTAAATTAAATGTTTTTCAGGCTGGTATCACAAAAACAGCTAGATCCATGGGCTCATAGGAGAGAATGAGTTATAGATAGAAAAGGGCATATGAATGTGGCAGAGGCCTCACTTGGCTGTGTTATATGAAAAACACACACACACACACACACACACACACACACACACACACACACACACACTCACAGAGTGAAGATACCAATGCAAGATTGATCATGCTGTATGTCCTCAAATGGCACCAGGCCTCAAAGGAACAGCTCTCAATTATTATCAGGAAAAACTGCTGATTTCATCATCAGTTGTCAGATTCCATAATGTTCTTGTAGAAGCAAAATGCAACATGAAGGAGGATAGAGAATCCAGCCAGAGTTTTATTTGGCCACTGTGAGGTATCACCTTGAAAGGCTGGAGATAATTGACTACTGTGAAGTTGACTCCTGATTAACGTAATCATATTTCTCCAAGGTCATTTTACAGTCTGGTTAACTACAGACAATAAGACTCAATGGCTGGTAAATGATGACATTCACCTGGGCTGCTTGTAGTTATATCTAATGGGTGAGCTAACTCTATTTTAAAGAGATTACCAAAGTGAGGAATAGAATATGTTGCCAGATGTGACATTGCATGAATAACAGTGACCATTAAAGACAGCTGATGACTGGGAAGTGATTCCCACCTCTGCTCTTGCTATAGTTACTAAATGGTCACCTTATGATTACATTCATTTGAAAATATCTGACAAATTAGATGGTATCCAACAAGTAATTCCAGTCATACTGCATTAATAGTATATTTTGTTTGGAATTTGTACAACAGATGGCTGACATGGAATGAGACATTGGACCTTGTATCTGGAGTTGCAGTGATTTTATTCTTTTATGTTGTCATGGTGCAGCTTGTGGTACATTATGGACTGAGGTGGAAAAAAATACAACCAAAAATATTTTCTGAGTTTTTTTTTTCCATTTCTGGGCCATTCTTAGGGCCATCTCACATTGCACCTAGATAATTAAAAAAACAACAATGACAACAACACTATTTTGATAACTTTGATACAGGGTGGGTATTCCTCTATGGTACAGTGTATGAGTAATCAGTAATAACTTTAAACTTTGACCTTTAAACTGATGTGAAAGCGGTTTCGTTGCATTATTAGTTTGTTAGCAAAGCTTAAAATATGAACTTGTGTATCATTCACACACCTACTCACACGCACATGTGCATTGTACAATCCATCCTCTCAACACATAACAATAAAATTCAATTGTTCTGATCTGTTATTGTTCTGTCGTCAAAACCATTTCTCATCTAAAGCTAGACGGGTGTGAGGAAAATATATTTTCATGACATCCCTTCTACAATCCTTCCTGCAATACATTGCCACGCTTATTCCAAATACGTATGCAATCTAATATTTCAGATGAATGTGCCTTTCATTCAGAGTATATATTACATCTGCAAATGGACAATCGATATGATGAAGAGCAGTCAGTACTTAATGCTTGCGGCCACAGATGCGGTGGGCATTTCGTCTGGTGTTCCCTGTGAAATGTTAAGAATGCTTGCAGACATTTGTTAGCTTCAACTCAAAAGATGCTTCACTGTACCTGAACAAACTACAGACAAACCAAAAACACTTGATCTGCATCACTTTCGGAATGAATACATACAAAACCTTCGAACAGTCACCTGCAAATTTCTATTAGTCTTAGGGCCAATCCCATCCCTCTTCCCCTCACCCCTTAAAAAGAAGCAGTCAACGAAGACCTATTTATTAAAGTATCACATGCATTTGATTGAGAAAATTTGTTTTTTGGCATGTAACACTTCGACTCCCACGCCAGCACAACGTATCACCACCTCTCAGACACAGTCACAATGAAGCTAGGATGCAATTAAATTTCATTACAGGGCTGGTGCATTGGATTTAATTGAAAGTGGTTATGTATATCTAATAAGTTGAATTATAGAAGTTTGGTATGGATATGTGCGTGCGTGTGTGTGTGTGTGTGTGTGTGTGTGTGTGAGTGTGTGTGTGTGTCTGTGTGTGCGTGTGACTGAGGCACAGAGAGAAAGAAAAGAAAGCAACAAAAAAAAATACAGAGAGAGAATCACACAGACAATAAAAACCACAAACAAACAGATTATCTTCTGTGTGGCTTTTTGATTAACTAACATGGCTCAGGATTCTATAACAAACTGAAAATCTCATACCCTGAGTTAGTTTCTGCTCTATATTTAATCTAAGTGGAGAGGGGCTCTGACTGACTCTTTGTGGATAACATTGTGTAAAAGCCTGCAGACACCACTGATAAACGCTTTCTCCAAAAACTCTGCCAGCAATTTAAGCCCTGCCCTTTGCCATAAATCCCTACCGGAAGCCAAATGTCAACTGAGCTACTAGCAAATGTCCTATGATAGTTCTATTCTATAATATGCCTAGATTGTATTATGAAGGATATAAATCCTGTTGTGTTCATCAGTGAAATACTGCAGAACTCTGACAAAATGACAACATTAGACATCTTATCTAGTCTATGTGGGTTTAGAACAGGTTGTAACCTCCCTCTGAAACCTTTTAGGAACCCAAATGAATAAAATTACACATGTCAAGGTTGTGTGTAAAGGCTCATTAAGGTAAATAAAAAACCTAACGCATCTCCGCGTGGGAGGTGCACGCGAACAGGGCAGCAGCTCTCTGGCGAGAGGCTACTGGAACTAAAAAATAAAAGAATGAACACTCCTAAGAGGGATGAATACAGGCTGTGAATGATAAGGAAGCTAATAACAAAAAGCACTCCTTATGGAGGAAAAGAAATCAAAGAAATAGAACAGAAAGCGCTCCAAAGGAGGAACAAAACTATGAAAAAACATGAACAAAAAATCAAAACACACTCCTAAGAAACGGTGGATCTAAGCTATCTATGAAATCTTATCAACAGAAAATCACTACAAAGGAGGACAACAAAATGGCTATAAAAGTTAACTTAAACTATGGCAATAAAGCGCAAATAAAATTTACAAAAACAAAAGGCTGTTCGTCGTGAGGATCCTGGAAAAAACGCTGTGAGAAGGACACTACTGTGACTATGACTGTGGGTTCGGGTGATCAAATGGTAGACGAAACACACTGGCACAGGACAAAAGGAGACGCAATGAACAAACAGAAATGTCAGACGTATTTGTGTCTTGAAATTAATCTTTAGTTCAATATGAATTAACCCTATTTCCCTGTAGTTATAGATAAATGCTTGATATCAGTTTAATGTGTAATTATCACTACCTTGACACATAGAGCTTCAACACGTGATTATTGTCTGCTAGTAGTTGACATTTGCAGTAAAGAGGGCACTGCTGTTAAATAATGATACAATTTTCATTTTCCTTGTTATCACATTAAATGTGTTTGCATATTATGCACAGAGATTTTTTATTTCAGTAAATGTTGTTGACTGCAATTCTGTGTTTGTGTTTCAAGAAGAATGTCAGTATGTTTGATACCAAAAGGCTCCAGAACGAAATAATGTGCAGCACCGGAAGGCTCAAAATAAAACAAACTCTGCAAGAGTTGATCTGCAGATCAGCCACTCTAAACTGGATTTACAGGTGAAAAATGTGCTAGTCAAGCCTGTATCCTCTTCACTTGTACAGATTATTAACAGAATCTGTGATGAGTCTTTACACATACAGTACATCTCACAATTCTTCCACAGCCAACCAATAACCAGAGAAGAATTAACCTGAGTTCAGTTGAACATGTTTTCATCACTATGTTCATTATTATCTTCCTCTTACCATGTTTCACCAGCACCTACCACTTTCCTATCAACTGGCAAAGGTACTCTCATTGACTGTTAATTGATGGGCAACTAGTAGAGTTACAAGGTACACCAAAGCAACAAAGGTAAAGTTCAGCAAACTGTATGTATGTGGCATGTTGGTATCACAATAAAAGGAACACAATGGTTTTCAATGTTTTCTGATATATATATTTTAATTTTCATCTTACTCCAAAGCTTTCTATCTGCTGATTTGTACTTATGTAAGTGCACTTTGAACAATACCATCGATATGTGTATCCTTCTACATACAGGCAGCCAACTGCCTATTGTGGAAAGCAGACTGCAGTTTAATTTCTGACGGTATGGAACAATGGCTATAACCTTAGCAATGAGTCATTTCTTTCTCCTTTACTAGCTATTCCTCTTATGTCACTTTTACCTCTTGTTTCCTCAACAAGAAGGCACATTCTCACCACCTCGGTGGTGAGAATGTGCAAATCTGCTGATAAAGCATAGAACCATTCACATACAGGTAAGTGAGCACACTGTCAAAACACCAGGTCTAAAATTCAGACTTCAACACAAGATTCCTTCAATGTGAAAAAAAAAAAAAAACTCATTTCCATTTTTAGTTTTCTTTATTTCAGGTCTGGTCCAAGCTGCTTCATCCTCTTTAGTTTCTGCAGCGTACACTGTGTAAAAGGATGTTTTGTGTAAAGAAATGACTGAAAATTCTTTCTGAGCAGTTCCACTCCAATTAGCCATCTTCTTAAAGTTTTGCTCTGTTGAGCAGAAGAGAGTGAGTGCGGCAAATATGCAGGTCTATAGAAAACTTTCCAATTGTCATATGAAAAACAGCCCAATTGGTTGCAATTATTAAGAGAGTGTGTCTCGAGTAAATATTGAAGCCAACGATTAAAACGCAGCCTCAGGTCACCTGCTCAGCAGAAGTTTACAGAACAGAACACATGGCCAGTGCCCTAATTTATGTCTAATACACAACCTTATTTTATGGTGTCTTATAATCCAACCATTTCAGGCTGTGGGTTCGAGTATTATTAACACATGATCTGGGAACCATTTTGTGGGAGCATGTTTATTTCTATTTTAATTAGCATTGCTGAAGAGTATCATATTGGTCAGTTATTTGCTGTGAGAGTGAACCATAATTGTATTTGCTAAACACAGTTTCTTGAGCTATATTCTGAACAAACATGGGAGGATGAACAGGCATGACAAAAAGTAATTGGAAGGATGATGCATACAGCGAAACAAATACATGTAAATGTAGTGTGGAAATGACAATATAAAGGAGTAAAAACAAAAACAAACAATTTAACTATGCTCTCCGAGGAGGAGGAAATGAATCCCTCTTTACAAAAAGCATGCAAGAGAAGCAAGCTGGGCTTGTATTCATAACAGTTTCATCTCCCATTATTATATTGCCCTTTTGAATGAATGACCTTCATGTTTCAAATGTGACAAGCACATTTCCAGCTAGTGCATGGACTGTTCTCTCTTTCATTATTACCCCAATTTTCATTCACAGCAGACACTCCTTAATTTTTGTTGACAACTTAAGTTTTCTTCTGATCTCAAAACACAGTGAAAGGACACAGAGGCGGAACAGTTTGCCCTCCATGTTCCTAAAATATCCCTTTATTCTGTAATTATACATACAGTTGCTGAAAAGTGGAATGTTCAGTACGGTGCTGTTGTTACTGATGTGATATCACAAAAACACACACACAAAAACAAAACATATCAGCATAAATGAGACTATACTCGCACAATCAACAGCCAATAGTGGTTGAGAGCAGCCTGATATATGATGCTCATCACCCATCTGATGCAGCACATGTTCTCGGGATGGAAAAGTGATGGAATGGTGTTATCTGACTTATCAGAGACAGACTATGGCTGTTCGAACACAGTCTCACCCCCAAATAATCATACACAGTCTACTGCCTGGCCACTAGACACGTTGCACCTGTAGCATCATTTTTCAATGTATATGGTAAAATGCTTTTTTTTTTCAACAAAAAAAAAAAAAGTTTAATAGAAAAGCTGTGGTGTTATATTGCTGTAGTGTAATGCTGAATGTTGAAAAATGATTCTAAAAGGATACACAGCATTGAAAAATAACACTGAGAAGTCTTGGCCATGTTTTCATATGATTAGATAGTGAGAATGTGTAGGATTTGATCAGAGAATTATTACTGGAAAAAGAGAGAAAAAAACAATTATCACAGCTCAGAGATCGGGGTTTGTGTCTCGGAAAAAACACGGCTTTAACACTAGATGTTTAACTTGGCATTCTTGTTGCATCCAAGTAGAGCCATCTGTTTCAATCATTACATACAAAAAATGAACTTGTGTGAGATGAAACTAATGTGTACACACTGGCTGGAAGAATGGGAGACTGTTTGTGTCAAAACCAAGTAGCTGCCATGGTTGACAGAGACAGTGCAGATATTCCAGAGATCTGGGACAGAGTACTGTATCAGATTTAATATAATCACTCACTCAATCACTGTTTTAAAAAGACAAATTTTTTATAAATCTGGGTCATGCATAGCATTAGTTTGCTCAAATAAAGGACATCATATATATATATATATATATATATATATATATATATATATATATATATATATATATATATATCATCATCTGTCATCTATTATCTATCATCTGTAGTCCTCATGAAATACTTTAAAAGTTTGTCCAGAGACAAGAAACAAGTCATAGGACATTCATAATACATGGATGGATTCTCAAGTTGAATTGAATTACCAAAAGAACATTTTGATTAAGTACATAAAGATTAAGTCACAGAGCAGCACAGCAGCACAGGGGTTAGCGCTGTTGCCTCACAGCAAGAAGGTCCTGGGTCCGACACCCGGATGGGGCACATGGTCACAGCGGTACGAGTCAGCAGTTTAAGACACAATTGCGCTTTTGATGCAACTTTGCCAAGTGTCAGACATGACATGTCCTCTTGTGTGTGAAAAACAGAAACTGATGGCTGAATATGTCACTCATTTGTTTGTCTGTTTGAGTCGATTGTTTCTATAGACAAACCAGTGTCCTATGTTTTCATTTTTTTTTTCTTCTGTTGTTTCTCACAAGCAGTTCTATTAATATGATTACAACCTTTTTAGCACTTTACTACCTTTATTTCTATTGCAGTATATATTATGTTATACATAATGATGTGATGTGATGAGTACTACCTCTGTGATTCATTTGCAACATGTATGGTAACCCATATTTCTATTATATCCTTTGCTTGATGTCTTAAGTTTATGTTATGTAAAGTTTATGTTGTGTTATGTGTGTTGTGTTATGTCTTATGTGATGTGTTTTATGGTATTTTCATATGCAAAAATCACTTGCCTTGTTTTGTTTGATTTGATTTGCTCTGCTCATTCAAAAAGTCAAGGACGATGGCTGCTAATGTGACTGAGACATAATGATGTCTATAGGCACTTACAACAACAGCTGTAACATGTCACTGTTTGGGCCACATGGTGAATTTAGTTATGCCCACAGCATATGTCACACAGGGTGAAAAGAGCCTCTTTGCAGTCCATCATGTAAAACTACCAAACATTTATGGAGGTTTTTGAGGACTTTCCCCATCATGACAGGAGTAAGAATAGGCAAGTACCCATACCCACAGAGTCCTGACACATATTTCATATTGCAATTGATGTGTATCTTTCCTGAGACAGCAAATGTAGCTCCTCAAAACAGTCCTCAGCACCTCAGCAAAACTGTGCAAATGTCTAAAAAAAGAGAGTGTGAAGCATTTCAGGACAAATTTAAGAATTTAAACGAGAAAAAAACCCCAAAATACTGCAGTTAAATGGTTTAAACAAAAGAGAAACACAACTTGGCCGAAAGCTTGTATACAGCTGGACCACATGCAGCTAATGTCCAAAACTGAGGACATAATGGAAAACTCTTTTGGAAACAATACACCACCAAAACTATATTCATGATATCATGCTATCATATTTGCATTCTGTCTAGTGTCAGCCACTTTTAGCCCTTTATCTGTTTGCTTCTCTCCCATCCTCTGTGCTCACATACATTTTAATGCAGCCAGATTCCCAATAAAGTTGTTCTCAGTTGCATGTTTTTTTTCTCTGTTTCTGTTGTCAGAAAATGGAACAAGTGTGAAATAGTGGCTGAAATGTGGGCTGTTATGACTACATGTTAACCAGGACTCGTTTACAAACCATTTCCAAGCTGCTGCTCTGCACTGCTAAAATCTGTAGCGCATAAATGCAAATTCATTGCTTAAAATCACCAGATACACACGTGAAATATGACTTCTGCTGTGGCTGCTGTGGTTTCAGAAAGAAAGTTCAGAAAGAAAATTTGCCTGGGACACACTGCCTGCTTTGCAGCAACATAGTATGACAATAGCCATTAATAATAACAATCATCTGTAGGTGAGGAGCGGTCCATTGGTAAATTTAAAATGTACTTTACTGGCCACACAGTCTGTAAATGCTCCCATGATGCAACATGAACATGGATATACTCCACATCATAGAGTCACACAGTATTCAGTATTCAATAAACCAGTACTCAATCACTTATTCACACTAGGCTGATGACGATGTTATGAATCGAATCAAACATAACTCTGTCAGTCATGGACAGTTGCATTTTTAGCACTGGCTCTGTTGATGCTGTTTGACCAAAACCTCTTGCTGTTAAGTCCTGGATCTCAATTACATCCATGTAAAATAACATACATTTATGGACAGACAATGATAAACTGTGAAAGTTGAACAATAAAAAAGACCAGTCAAAACCCCAGATAGACACAGTGGACTTTGTCAATGTTGTGTTCAGGCCTATTTCTGAATATATATACTCCTGCATGTTTTTTTTTTTTTTTTTTATCCAATGCACCACCAATGGTTTTGAACAGTTTGCTCCGCTGTGGGATGGAATCCGAATGGCAAGTCAAACAGGGCAGTCAAAATAAATGACTGTGAGTTTCTGTTGCTGCATTCCTTTTAAAGCACTTGCTCTTAGAATTTTACACAATATCAAATTCACTTCAGCCCTTTAGACATATCTGAAAAGTACTGCATGTAACTTTGGTCAAGTATTTTAACAAGAAAGCAAGGTTCCACCATGGTTCTGTGAATATTTGTCACTTTCTTGACTTTGCTGTTTTTGCACCCTGATAGATAAATCACTTCAGTGAGAAACACAGATTTCCATCAGTGTGTTGCCATGGCTCACAAGGTAGAGTGAATCATCCACTAACTGGAAGTTTGTTGTTATGATTCCTGGCTTCGGAGGTTTAAATGGCCACCAGACACTTATTGCTGTTCCACTGTGTCAAGGTATGGTGACCAGAGTAGAAAAGAAGTCCATTTACCACTTGTAAAATATATGTTTGAACACGATTGCCACATACAGGGATGGGAAGTCAGACAGACTTGAGATATAGTCTAAAAAATCTGTTGCCTGACTATGTCAGAGGACAGTCTTAAATCCAAATCCACTATTGGTATTGCATTTATCTATATACAGGGAAACTGAAGTGACTGAAATAGTCAAATAGAAAAGGTAGCTAAAAATATATTATACTTTAATTAAGAATAAAAATTACATCAGGGCTCTACTAGGTGAGATTAGTGGGTTAGTGGGTATGTTGAGTTTCCTGTATTGTAAAGGTGGCTCCATTTAACCTGGCTACATCACCATGGTAACCTAGGCTGCAAACTGAACCTGGTTAAGAGCAAGTTATGAGTTTTTTAGTTATAATTGTCCGTAAAAGGCACTGCCCTTTTACTGATCACCTCCTTTCCAAGGGACCAGTGTGTGACTGGAGTGATCCACTGACTTTTCTGATGTTTTCTGCAAGTGCTAAAAATTATGAAATTGAGGCAATATGTTGCATGCAGAAACTTTTTGACTGGACATCGGCAATGCCACAAAAACCTGTACAATTCTAGAAGGGCAAAATGTGTACCTAGATTTTGTTTTGTCATATTGTAAAGTTGTAATAGTGCAGTAGGTTATTGTTACTGTCAGAACTTTTTCAAATTGTGAAGCTAACAAACAAAAAAACTTTGGACAAAGAAAACTGATCACTGTTTTTTTTTTTTTTTTTTTATGTCAGACAATCTGCAGTCACAGCGGATCAGATCAGCAGGGACTTTCATGTCTGCTTCTTCTATAAATGCGTGTCTTCAGTGTTTAAATCTGCTGCATCAAGTTTGAAGAGTCTGAGGAAGAAAACCTGAGTTCACAAAAGAAGTTGATAACCTGTTTCGAGATTAGGTTTTGTCAAGCAGCTCACACAAAGAAGTTCTGACCATGTTAAACTTTTTAGTACAGTGTAATGTCTTAACAAGACAGGGGTACCAGAAGGAGTGTGTCTTCCTGTTTGCCTCTTTGTTTTGTCTTGAGGAATGTATGGTTCTAAGAAACATAAACGTGTGCTTATTTTAAAAGCTAAGTGTTAGGCCAGAGGTTATACAGTATATCATCTGGGCAGAGGTGCATCTCTAGCTGAAGGAGGTGAGATTTTTCAGATAAGAAAACATATATAAAGAGAGGCTCTTGGACTAAAAAGGAGGGGATTCTACATTTGGCACCAGAGACTCCCTCAGATTCGGCTGGGTTTTTGACACTATTTTCTTGTAATAAAGTCTTTTGAATACAAGTGAAGACAGTGTCAGAGGTGGTCACTTCTTTCCATCAACACATGAATATACAACAACAGCCCTCATATGTCTGTGGTCACTGTGAACCAGACCACATGTACTGCAAGCCTGGATATTTTGTTTGGCAAGTCACAATTTTGAAACATACAGTATAAGCAACATGCTAAGCATGTGCATTGTCAACAAATCTAATTACACAGTAGTACAAGAACAGCTGAACCCCTTTAATATGTCCACACAGGAACGCAGATGAAGAGAGCACAAAATACTTTAAAATATTGAACATAATAGAAATGAGTTGGGGGAAATTGTCCAGTGTAAAGAGAAAGAAAAAAAAGTATATGTGTTTTGATATTTTCACTAGAACCAGTCACATATTTCAACCGTACAGCCACCCTGGACTAAACCAAATGTTTAATCTATTTTACTGTAATAATATTATTTTTACAACTAAGCTTTAACTCAGTTTTTCAAATCCCAGTTATGCGCGTTGTACATATGGATGCACGACTACTGACTGTTATTGCGTTATTATGTTGCCATTCCCTTTCTGCCTGTTTGTGACACAGCATAGGATGCCTTGGTCAACATTGTGAAACATCCTGGAGCTGCTCTTTGATTGGCCTACCACAACAATACTCTCAGCTGTCATTTCTTATTGGGGAAGGAGAGGATGTTCATGCTCACAGACAGCGATAGATTTGATTGGAATAATAGTAGTGTGCACCAAGCACACAGGAATGTACATCTTGACAGTAAGTGCAGAATGCTTTCGGGATGCAGCTAAAATAGAAGCCAGTCACATGGAGAATCAAGCTTCGCTGGGTTTTTTACTTAAATTTGAGGGAGGAAGTGTAGATGCAGAAAATTAAATATGGATCAAATATACTGCGACACAGCCTGCAGAATTTAAGGTTTGAGCTGGTGAGAAGAAACACAATTTATCACATTTCTTTCTCCACTGAAATGTAAATATTTATTTCTAATGTAGGTTTTCAGCTCATGTATTCCTATGGCTGGAAATACTGTGCATACATGTATTTTGTGGGTGAGGATCACTGAATAATGAAGGGACAGGAATGAAAAAGTTGCCTGTATTTATAGTGTAACCAGGTTCAAAAGACAAGCCAGCAACAGACCCCTCTTGCATCATTAGTCAGATCCCTTGATAAATGTCTTTCATTATTCAAACAATGTTCTTTCTTCTATTTGAAGTTAAACTTATTATTCCTGATTTTTTTTTTCCTGATCCCCTTTAACTGCGAGTAATATTGTGGCCACATGAGAGCCTCCTCTGGTGTGTTTTTAAATATTCCTTTAGACATCGTCTGAGAGTGTGGACTCTTCACACAGACCCGACAGTGTCATGTATGTTCGAGTATGACGACACACAAAAGATCCAAAGGTATTCACTATATTCCTGTTCTATATCCACCTTCATTTTTTTTTCACCTGGAAACAGGAAACATGTTGAAGACAGGTTGTGACACACTTCTCCAAAGGGCAACTACCCCATGACTTTGATTAATCTGTCTCAATGGAATGGTGTCACATGTTCTTTATTTTCTCATACAGAGTGCAGGCAGAACAGATGGTATCTGGTAGTAACATATTCTCATTAGGAGGTCCAGAATCTGCATATCTGAAAGGGAAAACGAGGGAAAGGGGGTGGAGGGTGGGGGTGAAATCCTCAGTTTTGGCACAGATCAACACTCTGACCTTCTGTCCAGTCTACTGTCTGACAGGCAGAAATAAAAGGATAAGCAGGGAAGGAAAACTGACAGCATCTCAATGGCAAAGAGCTCCAGATCTGAGTAGACCTAATTAGTTATCACTGATATGTTGCTTTCACCTTTTGCAGGGCTTTTGTTAGAAGTGAAAATCAATAATCCGCAATACTCTCCATACAGATATGAAGGTTGATTGTCTACTGTAAATGCATCTAGAACAATATTGTGTTTGTATTTGTGTATGTTTCAGCATAAGGGCTCTAATCTTATATATATCAGCCTTAAAGAAGTCATTTTAAAATAAAGTAGAAATAAATCCTGGGGTCATTAACATTAAAAATGATGAATGAGAGTTAAGACACATTTTGGAGCAGCTTACACTGGCATTTTGTAACCTTGAAAAAAAAACATACAGAGGTTAAATTTGGGACTATTAGAATCTTAACAACATACTTAAAAAAAAATAAAAAAATCTCCTCAACTTACCACAGTGTTCACCTGAAATTGTAGCTTTAGTATATCATGCAACTTTTCCGACAGGACACATTGCCCTTTCTAACCCTACCTGCCAGCTAAATGGTAAGACACGTATCCTGACCGACGTGTCAAAATGGGAAGACAGCTGTCTGCTCCAATCACTTTCTCTATTTCAGATTCATTGTACCGTTACAGCAGGTTATGTTGGTGCTTCTTGCAGTGACGAGTGACTACAGCGGTTGAATGTTTGCTGTGACTGCATCATTAGCATATAGGGCATGACTCTCAGCTGGCAACAGGAGTTGGACTATCACCCTCAAGGTCATCTTTCATCACTGATTCTTTGACGGAAACTCAAGCTTCACTTGAGAGACAAGTATCTTTTACTTCTGTGCTCTCGGTATATTATCACTTGTTTATTTATTTATTTTAAGGCTATTCTACAAATGGAACAATGACCAACACCTTTTACTTCAAGGGTCTGCAATAGAAGCTGATGCTTAAAAAATTGGGTCTTGTAGTACTGAGACAGTGTTAATATAATTTTGAAATGTTCTTTCAGACTCCCTTTCAGTGTGATTCTTTTAGTGTGTTTTTTTTTCTTTTTCATTTTAGTTTAGTTTTAGGGCTCTCCTAAAAGTCTGATAAGTAGTTAGATCTTTATTAAGAATTATTAAGACCTACTTTGAGTTTAGTTTGCGTTCAGACATATTCAAATTAGTTAAAGAAAGAATGGATGGCAATAAATATAATATAAAAAATACCTAAAAAAACCCATGTTATACATTTTTCACACCCTCAAACTTATATAAACACAAGAGAACACTAAAGTTGGCCAACCATTGCCAAAGCAATATACAGAGTCCAGGGAGTCCCATTCCACAGCCAACAAGCAGTTAACAGAGTGATAACAAGAGAAAGAGAAATCCTGAGAGGAAATTCATTGTCCATCACCTACTGCTGTTTGATGTTTAGATTGCTCCTGTAAAAAAAAAAAAACAAACAAACAAAATAACATCTAGTAACTAAGCCAACCATCTCCTAAAAGCTTAGGTCTGATGTGCAAGAGTTAGTGAAAGCTACAAATATCAAGGTCTGTTCTACTATTCCAGATGGTCTAAGATAAAGATGGTTTGTGGGGAATCTTGAAGTCCCTAAATAAAAGGCAGAACAACCAGTTCAGTGCAGTAAGCTACATTATTGCGGCAACGAAACAATCAAATGTTCACTCACATTATTACTTCGTAATCCCCTGCATTTCCTCACCCTTATCACTTCATATGAGATTGTCCATTAGAGACTGAGAATTGAAGAAATTGGACACAAGGTCCCAAAGTTATTTTCCAATAAAGGTGGTGTTAGTTTATACTTATAGTATAAGGAGCTCAAACATCCTGAAATAGCGCCTGAGAGGAGATTCTGCTAATTTGCATTGAAAAGAGGCAGCTGGGGTGAATCAGGCATTGATTAGGACGCCTTCCAAGCACCTCTCAGTGGAGGGATTCCAGCAGAGCCAGACTGGTTTGGAAATACCTCTGGATTCCCTATGAGTTGGTGGTGAATGCAACCATAGGGTAAAGGATTTCTGGTTTAGTTTACAGTCTGCTTTGTGCTTGAAAATGCATTTAAGTATCTATACCTTCATAGCTACCCTCCCTCGTGTCCTGCTTTGGTTCCCTTCCGCTTTACTTATCTCTGTGCCTCAAGTCTACCCTTCAACCTAGTGAATGTGAGCTCCACCATCAGCATCCACCCATTTAAACACTAATCACACTATATTGCCCTTATGAACAACCTCCGATATGCTGCCTCAAAGTGCGTTCCATCAGAACACGTGATACTACAGCATCAGCATTGGTTTGTGTCTGTTCTGTCATGCTGGTTGTTCCTTTTACGCAGACATCGATTTAGGTCTGTGAATACTTCTTCTGCAGGGTTAAAGGGAGAGCAACAATAGTCTCCATTCCACTATCTTTTCCAGAATAGCAAGGCACAATAAAAGTGCAACATTTCCACATTGAAAGAGGCAGTGTAAAAGGAGCTGTAGAGAAGGCTATGATAGAGTGCAGTGGGTCATCTGGCAAGGGAAAGTGCGAAATGAACAGTATTATCAACTATACTTATACAGTACGATGCAGGGAGGGTCATTAGAGGCAGCTTGTTTTCTCTACAGGAACCTCATGTCTCTGAATCAAAAACTGCAGAGATGATCACAATCTATAATTCTTATTACAGTAACAACAGCTTTTAGATAATTCCCTCAGGCAAGAAGATGCAGTCTCTGATGAATGTCATGTGTCACCACAAACCTTCCTGTGAACTTGAACAGGAAGTTTGACTGTGAAGTGAGCCAGATTCCATCACCAATCAGATTTCATTTAATACTTCAGCAGTGATTTGCAACTATTGCCAGATTCTCACTACACAATTTCAGCTATGATTTCCAATCAACTACAGATCAGGGAGTTGAATCAGCACTTGTTCACTATTAGTGAACTGTTCAAAGATCAGAGAGACTTGCTGATGCTATTGCAGTTGCACAATAGATATCAGCAGATGCAGTATCTGGACCTGCCAGTATGTCCACATCCGGTAGTTTGAAGTGCTGTGACCTGGTAGTCACTAGAAATGTGCATGTGATGGGTCGCAGTTAATGACCATATAAGACACAAGGCCAGTTGAAACGTGGGGGGAAATGTGAAAAACCAACAATATGTATTTACCACAAAAAGATGACGCTAAAGTGATTATTTACAGAAGCAGATGACCAATTCTCTGTATTTCAGAAATAATAATAAAAAATATGAAGGTAATTATCCTTATTTTTTATATTCTCAGACAAAGGCTCAAGACATATTTTTCGTGTAATTAAATGAAATCACCTACATTAGAGTAAAATGGTTTGACAGTTTGAGTTTTGAGAATGAAAAGGGAAATACTAGTATCACATTGTGTGTTTTCATGACATAATGTAATTTGGAGAACAGGCAGATTTACGGTTTCAAGGCAATAATTTTGTATGAAGAGAACAGCAACCTAATGGTTTTAAAAGTCATGTTGAATGTAAAAAAAAACTGACATACAGGATCCAAACAGCACAACCCATATCACACCCTCACCCAACCACACATCCTTGATCAAAAAAACAACATGTTCCCTGTGTTTGTTTTTTCTCCTGGCCCCACAGCCCCTGGAGAGAAGTGATGTGACTTTATGCCCCAGGACCTGCCTCTGGGAAAGTGGCCTTGTAAAATCAGTGTGGTTGAGTCTGACTCATTCAGTGTCTCATGCACCAGCCACAACAACAGTTACACACTTCGGGCTCTCTCAGGTAAAAGTTTTTTTTTTTCTGTAGTAGTCCTCTCTGGGGTAAAATAAACATCTAAAGGTGACAATCAAAGCAATTTTTATCTAGATAGATAGATAGATAGATAGATAGATAGATAGATAGATAGATAGATAGATAGATAGATAGATAGATAGATAGAATGTGATAACCTTTAATTTTTAGCTCTACAGGGACACTGGTATTAAGCTGATAAAAAAATATGTTCCAATAAAAATATAATAATAATAATAATAATAATGATACTACTACTACTACTACTACTACTAATAATAATAATAAACTAAAAATAAAGACACTAAAAAAAGACTTGTGATCATGCTTTGATAACATGTTGCGTATCTATTTCATGTTGCTTTTTTCCAAGAATGTCTGAAAATCTCTAGCCTTTGAACATGTTTACGGTAAAATAGAAGTCTGTCAAGGGAGTCTGAGAGATGTAGCTTTCACTCTAATTGCACAATTTTTGAAGGCTCTGATCCACACCTCTGTGGTTTGTGTAGGCCTACTTTGTGTTCATGACTTTGTACCTTTCATGGATGCCACATGAGAAGTGGTAAACTATGTGTGCTAGAATTCAGAAATCAGTGTTTCATTAATCGCATGTGGTTTTTGCAAATATGAAACATGTATGAAAGAGATAATAGATTTTAATGTAATGGCCTCACTGAGAGTATATGGATTCAGGGGAAAACCTTCTTTGTTGTCTTTGGTGCTATCTGTTCCCTTGTTTCCCATATTTCAGGCCAGAATCTCTGCCAATTCTGATACCAGTGTTTGCTCTGGAGAGGAAATTAGGACTGCCATAAATGCGCAGCTGTCCAGAGCCAGAGGTTTTTTCACCAGTGGCTCATCTCAGCTCTAATCGCATAACCGTACCCTCTTCACAACTATATAAAGCTCCATCCATGCTCCATGGGTTACCTCTGTTACTATCACTGAAAAAAGTGTCTCTGACAACCTCATTCTAAAACTTATGCTTTGCACTGCTGAGTCTTTGCAAGTATTAAGATCGTTTTTTTAAGGGTGGAGGAGTGGTGGCTGGTGCTTTTGCTGACCTCGAGCTGCAAAGTTATTATTTATTTATTTCCTTGTCAAGTCATCGCTGGTTCACTCTGGTGTTTTGACAGCTACCTTATTTGGAGCATGACAAGTTTAATTTAAATAGATATGGCACCAGAATGCAAAAAAAAAAAAAAAGCCCCAATTTCACCGTCTGAACAGATGTAATCGGGTGGTGTCAGCTTCATATACAAATATGTTAGTGCTGCACATTTTTTTCTGTCAAACAGTAATATACAGCGTGCGGTTTTGTGTTGCGCGGTTGAAATTCACAAAATGATAGTATTTGTGCTGAAATTTTTGCCGTGCACAGAGAACTGGCTTACCTCAGCTTCAATCTCTCATCTACATTTGGAAACTGTGATAACAGGCATTTACACGCTGTTATAACACTCATAGAATGGATCTACAAAACACAGTATTAGACTCATTGAATCCCAGCTATGCTCAAAAACATATACTGGCAGCCTCTATATATGAGGAAGGTTTGTTTTAATCATACAGTGTTTTATTGTGAACAGATTCCTATGTGGAGATTTTGAATAAGAAAATAAATGTTCTGTCATAGCTGAAACACATGTTACCTAGTGTACTGTGTGCTATGGTTACCTGGAGGATGTATGATAAGGCAATGAACCATTTCCACTAACAACGGTACCAGTCAAGTTTCATGGATAATTACTCCCTGTGTGAGCAGGAGTTGAGTCATGGTCAGTGTTAAGTGTTCCTCCCAACTGAGAACTTTTTCCATAACTATAATCTACAATTTATCAACTAAAATCACTTTATGAGTACGTATTCCACTTTAAAGCATGAGGCAGATTAGCAGAAAAAAGGAAAGGTGGCTGTGAGTCATCATTAACCACGTTTGAATCTCTGATCCAAAAATGTAGCAAGGATCCCATGATATGACACGTGTTTTGGGAGTGTGAATACATCATACTCTAAGTTTCATTTTTTGCTGAATTTCAGTATTTTTGTAGTTTTACATTTATACTTAACTTCCAGAATGATTCTCTATATTGGTTCACATCTTTACTTTCTACTGAGACGAAGAGACAAACGTTCAATAGGAGGTCCCCACAAGAGACATTACAAAGACAAAAAAACAACTCCACATACTGTCTTTTTCCTCTCTGTAATAATATTTAAGGAACATTTAAATATATATATTTTTAGTTGTTTTTTTTTTTTATTTGGTACAGCAGAACACATCATATTGAACATGACTTCAGACTTAAAACTGCTGAAATCCCCTCATCTTTTCTTTTGTCAGAAACATCTTAGGGCATAACCTCACTACGAAACATGGAACGAGTTGAAGCAGAATAAAGCAATTATATCAAATCCAGACAGACAGTCAACTTGTTATCCAACCTGCATTTGGATTCCAAACCATTCCTCATTGTGTTTTTTCTTTTTGTTGGTCTTTTACCGATGGATGTGGGAAATCACCCCGGGGAACAGGAGACATTTTGGTTTAATTATGTGTGATTGGCAGACTGAGTGTTGATTTCCTCTTCTGTCTGTCTGGATCAGGGTTTTTAGTGAGCGGGGGCCCATACAAAGCAATTTTGAAGAACTTAATATTCAGAAAAGGTGAAATAAATTAGACTGGCCTGAAGTGACCCAACATTAATCCCAACACTGAAATTGAGAAAATTGGCATGCTTAAATTACTATTAATGGATTCAGAATGGAGAACCACACAAATAGATTGGTAATGCACAACACGTTAATGTCAAAACAGTAAGTCTAAATAACAACCCCACCCTTGCTACTTCATTTATATATTTAACTAAACTTTTCCAGGATATCCATAAAATTGATCTATTTTATGTAACATATTTGATTTGTAGACATTTTCCACATGCTGCTTTTGATCCAAAAACTCAATTTTGTGTCTTTCAAGGGGGATTTTCTAAAGAGAAGAGAAAAAAAAAAAAGCTCTCATAACTCTTAAACATAATGGAAGCCTGTCATTGCTAATTTAAGTTGCTTCAAAGGACACAATCAGTTTTTGGTTTCATTGGAGAATAATTTGTCATCACAACAAATGTCCCATGAGAAGTGGAAAAGCAAGGTCCTGTTCCAGTGTTCTTCCACATTCAAACTTTTTAAGTCACAGGAGGTGAGAGAGATTAATAATGACTCCAAGGATGAGGACACAGGGTGAGAGGGGAACAGTGGAGGTTATGCTGTTACATTACATCACTTCTGGAAGAGACCAAAAGTGATTTCAGGCTCTGAATAAGCTATGCTCAGATCTATTACAGCAATCAGTTCCAATGAGGTGAAGGATAATTTAGAAAAGATGATGATATTTGGATAAATTCAATTAGACTCACTATTATTACATGTTATGATGTAAACTGGATGTTACATCTCACATAAGCTTTAATCTTTTAAAAAACTGCAAATAACAGCTGAATGGTGAATAAATGGCTGTCTCTTTTATTAGCCAGGGGCAGCAACACATTTGTGCAACAAATGCCGGTCTCAAATTAAGGCCGGGTCTGATTTTCTCCTCGTCGTTGAATTTAGCTCATTCTAACTTGCCCGCACCCAGACCAGCATGTAGGCTAAGCGGAACGATTGCTCCGTCTCGCTCCGGTTCTGCTCTGATACCACTCAAACCACAAGTCTAGGACATGCACAGGGCTGTGCTCACTTTTGAAAATATGAGGCCTCATTGGGCTGCGTGCATTGTCCACAGACGTGTCTGGTGTGAATTACACACACGCCGCTCACAGACAGTTTCCACCCTGCATTGCTCACGCGCTGTGCAGTGTGAATCCGGCCACAAGTTTCCATTACACAAGTTATGGAAACATGACAAGTCATTTTTCCATTGATCTATGACAATGAAAGACTTAAAAACGTAACAATACCGGAACGCCGCGTTACTTCAGGACTTGCTTAAAAAAAATTAAACGCCAGTCTCATATAGACGCCTGTCCCAAATAAACGCAGGGTCTGTTGAGTCATTTGGGAAATAAACACCCGGGCTGTTATTTGCAGCTTTGTGGTACATTAAATTAGTATGTAACTTGACCCTGTCATTAAGCTTTTATGTCCATTTGGCAACTTGGCTGACAAAGCATGTGGCATTACAGTTTTTTTTTATTGATGATTGTCTAAATTGTAGTGGAAAGAAGGTCTACACTGCATCAATAGTTCTTCTCATGTATCACCCTGCTGACTTCTTAAGTATTAATAAAGCTTATGCTTTTTTTATTTTATTGTTTTAACAGAGAGGTCAGACTGTACTTTCTGTCTTTTTATTTACTGAAACTTCTGATACACAGGAGGTAAACACAATAACATAAACACTCCATAAACCTTATGGCTGTTGCTCTAAATATCAGCAAAATTTGTATCAGCACCTTTCAGATCCTGTATTAAAAATCTCAAGTTTCATATTTGTAGGATCTTTTGCCTCACAGATGCATTTACAGTTTTTCTGTAGTGTTTAAACACGTTTCCAGAAAGTGTGACTCAGCTTCTCAAAACTCTTTAAAAAAAAAAAATAAAAAAAACTATTTCACTACTTTTTCTAAAACTCTACAGATCTCTTGTAAAATATAATATAAGACTCAAAACCATATTTTCCCCTCTTGAACTCAGGTTCGTCCTTTTGATGGTAGTGTTTTGTATTCATCACATACTGTATATTTTATGTAGGCTGTAGCGAAACTCAGCAATGTCTCCTATGCAATGTGGGTACAATGAAAAACGCAAGATAAAATCAGTGTTCCAACAGGAATCATTTCATCCTGCATCCACAACCACATCAGCTGAGATTTTAAGCCTGATGAGTCACTGGTGGATCCATCCCTGGAGTTTATCTGAGTATATGTTATCATGCGACTCTTGTTAATTGTATTTCATGAGGATATTTGTATGACCCCACAGTTACCAAGAGCGGTGCTCATGGTTACATTACTGCTATGCTGTCCAGGGAAGGTTCACTGAAGGACAATAGGAAGGTTCCTTCACTGTACATGGTATTCTGCAGGTTGAAAATACTCAAAATGAACCCTGATATCAAGTTTGAGCACTTGCACACAATGATTTTTTTTTAGTTTCTTTAGTCTTTCCTGATTCATTTTGATCTTGGCTTCCTTGTGTATAGTCCTTGCATGTATTACTTCCTTCATGTTTTACTGCTTGCCCTTCCCTGAATGTTTCCACCAGTGTCTTTATGAATTTAAGTTCCTGTGAGTGTCTTCTCCCTTGTCACTTTGAATGTGTGTATCCCCTGATCCTGCCCTGCATGAGTCCTCTGTCTTGGCCTGTGATCTTTCTTGTTCTTGCGATCTTTTGCTCCTTGTTTCCCTGTTTTTTTGTGTTTAGTTTGCTTTCTTTTTGATACAGTGAACTTCTTGGTTGGACTTTGGATTCTGTTATTCCCCAGTCTCTCATGTAAGTTGAGTAGTTTTTTTTTTTTTCTGGTCAAGTTTCCATGACCCTTTTTGTTTTCCTATATACTCTAGGTTATCATCCATGTTTCTACATTTGGGTCCAGTCTCACCGACAAATCCTTGGTTGATATTTATAAAGTGGACACTGTCTTCCAGGATTCTGTCTCTGATTTCCCTCAGGGTGATAGCATCATTTTCCAAAACCATGTTGATTATTGTGGTCTCTTGTTTGTCTGTGAATTTTTTGATCACTGCCACTTCCTGCTGGCTATGTTTCTGTTCTATTTGAAGAACACACAAACAATAGGATACACACTGCATAGGTATGTAAATGTAAAATAAAACATTGCACTCTGGTACTGTGAACTCTATAGATATCTATAAAAACCAAAAAGATACAGTATTACTGTAAAACTTGGTTTAAAGTGGTTACATACCTATTTTCTTCTCTAAAGGTCTACATAATCAAGGCCACTGTGAGGGGTCCAAAATTTGGCTGTAATAGTCATAGTTAGACCACTAAAGTTGGCCATATTTCATCAGAAATATCAGTTCATCTCTGTCTTGTTGTTGCCATGGCACTGTGTGAGTGGCAGCCAGTGATGGCAGCATCTCATTTTTATTACTTTTTTTCCTCTTTTTTTGCTTTGTTCCTAAACTTTTAAACATGTTAACTGTTTTTGACTATAACAACCAGAGAGCTGTTGGACTGTTGCACATTGATTACTCCAGTGATCAGCTGATGGCACTGTGCTGCTCAAAGATACGACCCAACATGAGACCCCAGATCCCAGTGGAGACAAGGTGGATGCAGAGTGGGAGTGGAGTGCCGTGAGGAGTAAACACGGTACAAACGGTTCAAACCATCCCTACCGTCTGTACCGGGAATGTGCGATCTTTACCCATAAGATGAAGAACTCACAGTGCTGACCAGCCTACAGAGGGAGTAGCTACTGGGAGAGCAGCATCATGTGTCTAAGTGAGACCTATCAGAGGACAGGGATGCTAAAGAAACTGACAAGTGGAAGGATGTGGGGATTGCAATTTCAATTTAGGAGAGATAGAGTGACCCAGAGCACAGCTCACAGGACAATGAGCTATTTTGCTGTTAGCGTTTGGCCATACTACATCTTGAGGGAGTTCTCGCAAGTCACTGCGGTAACTCCGTCAGCCGATGCTACATCTACATGTGAACTCTGTCATGTCCCAGCTGAAAACATTGCACCCACAAACCTTCCTTCACATCTCTGGAGATGTTTTTAGTTTCAGTTTTTATATAAATTATTTATTTATTTTCTGTTAACTTTTTTTTTTTTATTTTCTGTAATCTATTTTTCATGATTTTTGAATGCTGGTTAATTGGTTATCAGGGTGATGCATTTTTGAAAGCTAGTGTTTCTAGGTGAACAATCAACCTAAAAATTATGCAAACTGTGCTCACAGATTTGCAAAACTGTGACTTAGAATGAATAAGATCAAAGGAGTCTTGTCATCAGTGCATGAGTTTGGAGTTTTGTCAATACACACAAGTCACACAGTTTCAGAATTGTGTGCGTAGTTCCACTTTTGTTGGGGTAAAAAATGGGGAAAACTATAATACAGTTTAATTGAGGTACATATGTGCTCACTCCACAGCTACATACTATGGATGTTTTTTCCAGTCCTTTTTGCAGAGTCACACATTGTGAAAACAGACATTCAAATGAAATGGTGAATAGTAAATGTAGTGTATTTTATAGGCAGAAGGGAGTGACTGTGCAGCAGCCACGTTCTCCATCTATGTCGAGTGTCGACACTGATAACAAATGGATTGTCACTGGTGTATGGGCAGACATATGGAGCCATTGTGAAACCAAGTTAAAAAAAAAAAACATAATTTGATGTTCTTTTTCTTCATAAAAAGCAGGATATCTAATTTGTGGAGAAGCTTTCAACTGTGTGGGAGAAAAAAAAAAAAAAAAGAATTTCATAACGTTGATGTTAAAGTATATTTGGATTAATATTGATTTGTACCAAGAGGAAGTGTCAATCACCCAGAATGAGGATGTGCACTTGTTGAACATTGCTTTTAGCAGCAGGTTGTATTTATTTACATAAATTCCTGATAATTATACCACATGGGTACAATAAGCATGAAATAAAATAGAAAATAAACCAACATGACTCAAAGATGACACAAGTGTTCAGCAACACTGATCATGCAGACACATGATTGTATCTGTTTTTCTTTAAATCCAGTGTCTTAAAATAAATATAACAATTTATGTGTCGTCAGTGCAACAAAATGGTGTACGTTTCCATCATATATTGCAGATAATAACTGCTACAGATGAACAACAGTCTACTGTAAAACTGTATATGTAAATCAAAATATCCAGGGACATTTAAAGACATGGTCTACAGAGAGGCCAAGCATTGAGTCATTGGACATATCAAAAAATCATGCTCGAATAAGAGGGTCATTGTGTTTGAGGGTTTTTAGATAGTGAAACAACATAGCAATTATTTAGGGGTTAACACTAAAAACAGGCTCATGATTGGTGCCATTTTTAGCTTTTCTATGCTTTCCCTGTTTTTTGCGTCTGGTTTGTGGATCTGTAAACTGTGATTGAAACCTGTAATCATGTGCAGAAATGTAGTTCTAGTTGAGATAAGTACCCCTGTGAGGCTACAGCCACCATAGTAATTTGAGTAAACAAGCAATTCCAGCAAAGATGTTGGTAACTAAACAGTGTGAAACTGCTCAGATTGTGAATGACAATCTCCACTCTAAACTATCTGTCATTCTGCAGTTTCATAAAACAATATTTAAAAATCAAGACTTGCTACAAGCAAATGTATGTTTTCTTCAATTTCACACATTGCCCCAGGAATTGTTTTTAAGATATTAGTGAACAGATAAAAAAAGTTGTATCACAGATATATTAGGTGGATTCAAAACAATATAAAACAAACTAGCGCTACTTAGAAGATTAAACTGGATAATCAAAATGTGAATTTGAATTTTAATCCTTTTCAACTGATTTAGGAGATCAGTTGTACAGAGGATAGTTAACTCAGTACATACAATATCTACACGACACCTCATTATCTACTGACTTAGAAACACAGTTAATTTTAGACATAAGAGCCTTAAATACAGCTTCAACGTCTCTGGCACAAATCCAGTCGATTCCATAATTTTAGTTTTAAAATGTTGAATCTTGAGTCTAAGATTTATGGTTCATACACAGGGATGTTTCAAAGTTACCGTATTTTTCGGACTATAAGGCACACTTGAAATCCTTTAATTTTCTAAAAAATCGACAGTACGCCTTATAATCCGGTGCGCCTTATGTATTAATTCTGGTTGTGCTTACTGACCTTGAACCAATTTTATGTGGTACATGGTGTTTAAAATCTGTCAAAATGTTTTAGTACGACTTTGGTAAGCTACGCCCCGCTTGATGGATTGTCAGAGCATTATGGCTACCGCAGTCAGAAGTCTCGTGGGGTAATATTACGGTATGTGTATAAGGACTTATCTGACTGTTTTGTTTTGCTTAATACGTCTTATAATGTGGTGCGCCTTATGTATGAAAATAGACCCGTTAATTGATATTGTGCTTTATAATCCGGTGCACCTTATAGTTCGAAAAAATATGGTAGCTTAAATACTTGGAGTTTGTCATATGTCTGACCAACAAACATTCAATTCAATTGCAATAGTGTGAATGTGTGGGAAAGTGCTTCCTACATGTTTTTATTTGCCTCCATCTTCAGCCAGTTAACCCTGTTTTTATTCAAACCTGGTCACAGCAACATAATGAGTATACATGATGAATATGCCATGTTTTACATGTATTTGTGTTGGTGAAGAGGATTAAAGTCCATTACTTGAATGGAGAGTTCATCTCTGAAATGACTCTTCTGTCAACTTTTTGAAATATGAACACTTCTGCAAAGTGCAGAAAAGTTCCACTATGAGTCTGTTCAACCCTGCAAGGACCATGGTTAAAGAGAATACTCTTGATAAACCGCCCTTCTCGTCCAACATCAACTCTTCACTATTCATTATTCAAGTTTGACCACAATGAGGACCATTGTTTCATCCCATCCTATCACAAGATAATAAGGAGTTTTCATAATTGCTGCTTTCAATGAAAGGAAAGAAAACATATGTTTGTTTTCATTTGCAGTGTCTTCTAAACACATTTGCCTTGCTGAGAACAATCAAGTCTTTGATCTGGGCTCTGGAGAACCTTTCTTTCTCAGCAGAATTATAGCGTAGCATCAGAATGAACAAGGGGAGACATTAAGATTGTGTAGTATGTTATACAGTGCAGTATAGACAAGAGAATGAGGGACAGGAAGCTGAATGTTCTAATTATTCTATTCTATTCTGTTATTGAAAATAATTAGAACATTTAACAATATCATCACACTTAACACTAAGTGCATTACAAAAGTTAGATTCATGGAAATGTCACACACATTAAGGTTCTTATTTTTAATTGAGTTGATTTAAAACTACAAATCATATGAGCCTAGTGGGATAAATTTATAATCCAAATCTAAAACCACCCCAGCCAGGCAGTATTGTTGTGTTTGTCAGACCCCCAATACATGTTTGTTTTCTTAATTTGTAAATTACATAAAATAAAATTCTCTTACAAAACAGAAAGCTTTCCCTCTGAATTTTAGGCAAACAGGAGGCAATCCTCTCAAAACAGACATCACATAAGCCCTGAGCAAGACCCTTGAAGTGCAGCAGGGGTCCCAAAAAGCAATTTCTCCCTTGACATCACCAACATCACTGACACTGTGTGCACTGCTCTGATATGCACAGTATATTCTGGTCTCTCAAAAATCCTAATAAAAAGCAACACGTGAGAAAAATCTCAGTTTTACTGTAAAATGTGAGAAATATACTGAAGCACTGCATAAAAAAAAACAAAAAACAGAACGAATTAGATTAGTTTATGGCTGTAATGGTAATGAGTGGAGCTATGTAAACATTTTTTTTTCAACCAAATAATGTGAATTCACACTTCATAGTAATGTATCTTTCAGCGTGTAATGAATTGTACATAAGGTCAGGACATAGATGAATTTAAGGTTTTCATGCTCAGATAAAAACCAACTGGACCTCAATCAGATCCCCTCAAGATCTGGGTGATCTAATGCTGACATGTCAGCATAAATCAAACCTGAGACAGAGCAACAGCACAAAAACATTCAATAGATCTATACAAGTTTTTCAACTGCCGTTTTTAGACAATAGAATGGAAAGTGCTATGGAGACACGGAAAATGACTTTCTCTAGTTTCTATTTTCATACATCTCTGACTTCTCAATCACTACTTTCATTTGAAGAGATTATGAATTCATATTTTACTTGTAAAATGTGTTACATAACAGATGACAGATGCTTTCATATAGCTGTAACTAAATTGCAAATGTTTATTTCCTACATAAGGAAACACTTTATGTCATATCATCATAAAGATACAGCATAATTTAAAATCAATCCCCTGATTTGCTCCAGCTTTAAGACTGTTTATGTTTACAGCCTCAAATTAATATATCAAATCAGTAAGCCTGAAATCCTTCTTAATGCTTTCATTACGTTTCAGTGAGTCACTGCAGGAGACATTTGACTAAATTCTCCTTCACAACCTTTCAGATAACACCATGGTTGGCTTGGTTTGTATTTATTTATTTTCCAGATTTCCATTTGGATATTTACATAGTGGGGCATATTGTAGGATTTCAGAGGAAATCTACTCAACTCCAATCTGCTACTCAAACTGGAGGTATTATATGTAAGACACAGCACTAATAAAAGGTGCTAGGTACTTGTATGTCTTCTCTTTTATTACTTTCATAAATGGAATGATGGTCAATATAATTTAAGTTTTTTTCAAAAAGAAAGTACAGAGTGAATGTAAAATAGTTGCTTCGGGTCAGTAATTTGTAGGTGCATCTTTGGCAGCTGCCTTTGGATGCCTTTGTGTAAAGGTCTTGTACATCTGGACACTGCAGTTTATCTCCATTCTTTTTTGCACAACTGCTAAAGCTGTGTAAGGTAGACAGGGATCACGTTTTTTGAAGTCCCTTTAAAGTCTAAATTCTCACAGAATTCAATATTGGGTTGAAGTCACTGTTTTGACTCACATCAGAGAATTCAGAGATGTTGATGTAGTTGTTGTCCACCAAACATAGCATCTAGCCTGACAGCCAAAAAGCTCCAATTTAGTGGCATCAGACCAAAGAACTTTAGTTGGCCATGGACTCTCCCACATGCTTTCAGGTGAACTCTAGTCCAAAGAGTTCACCTCCTGCTGTAAGCAGGAATTGGACTTTTGACTTTTCTCATACTTTTCTGTAAACCTCTGTAAAATTGCCTGGGAGTGTTGTTTTGTTGTTTTGCTGTAACTACAGTTAGGAAAACTAATTAATCAATTCAGTTTTATTTGTATACTGCCAAACATTTATCTGAAGGCTCTTTATGATACTATAATATAAAATGTAATCAGTGACTGGACCGTCCAAATACAGGTGTCTTCATACTACAAACACTTGAGACACATTCACAGTACTCAAGTGATCTCCATTTCACTAATTATGAGACTGCTAGCGCCAAGTGGCTGGACCCCTGTTGAATAAGGACAGTCTCTTTAAAGGGGGTAAATATTTATGCAATCACTTAATCTACATTATTGATTCTTAATGAATTGACTTTACCTTGTAGAAATCTTTTTTCTTTGGAAATTCTTGTCAAAAAGTCAAATGACATTGAGCATGATTCTATTAAAAAGTAATAAAATGGGGAAAACATTCAAGGGTGTGAAGACTTTTTTATAGGCACTGTATATGGCAGACATTAATAAAGTCTTAGTGTGGTATAATATAAATGATATACTCAAGATACTGAAAGAGTAGTTGTATGGGAAGAAAAGCAGACTTCCAGCTATAGTCATCCAATATAATAATAGTCATCTATATGGGGACTGATTTGGGGAAAAAAGACTCAAAATAATTGGTTCTATTTTATTGTCACAAAGAAATGAAAACAAACAAACAAACAAAAAACTAAATGTTAGTTTGAACTCTTTAAAACTTGATTTAACATGACATAGCACACAGCCTGAAAATAGTCATGTGCTTTGATTTTGATTCACATCATAATTACAGCCTGTTTAAATAAACCACAGAAAATTAATATGGTGAACCAGTGAATGACTGAAAGACTCTAATTGTTGTTAGGTCATTGTTGGACCAATTGTTGAGTTTCTCTTACAATGAAAACACAATTTCACAGTTTTTCTGACTATAATCCTTGTCTGAAATAACTGAATTGATAAAGCCAAAGTCACTAATTTAGCTTGATCTGTACAACTGAAACAGATTTAATGCTCAGCCAGTTTCAAAAGTTGATGAAAAAGATGAGTTCTCTTAGCCCATTGTGATGCACAGTACAGCAGTGAGGGAAATCTGTTGTGCGAGAACTAAAAAGCCAAATCTACAGCTCAGCATTAGTGAGATAAAAGATCTTGTAGAAGTTTTCCAACAAAGCTTGTAGTCGGTGACACCTTTCACCTTCAAGAGAGGACGCAGAGATAGTAGAGCGAGGTAGGAGGCTCATTTTCTTCAGCGTATGCAACACAGTCCTCTAGTTGTTCAATCAATCTGTTGCAACAAGTGTACTGCTGTTTTCTGTTTGTGTGTGATGGTGTGGGGAGGGAGCAAGGAAAAACAGTGAGCTGAGGGGGAGATAAAGAGGCAAATCAATGTGAAACTGGTGCAGGACTTGAGTACCTTAAACCTCTGAATCTGCCACCTCAGTGCACATCATAGAGCGATTTACAGTGTAATGTCTGTTTTTTTTCCAGCATGAGTTCACTCTGACATGTAATCTCATGTTATACATATAGAATGACTAAGTATGTGCACTATGGCACGCTATGATTTTTTTTTTTTTTTTTTTTTTTCATGCATACAGTGTGTTATGGTGCCTTCGGATTTCCTGACATCGGCCTTCGTGGAGTGTATACTTTTCAGTTTATGGATTTTTAGATCAAACGTACACATGGCACATGCCAACACAAAATGAACACAAGGCATTTTCTTAATTCGCTCTAAAGCTCATCAAAAATAGTAAGGAAATTGTGGCACAAATGATTACCAACTTCTCTCAATGATCCAATCCAATATAATAAATACAAATGACCAGAAGAGACAGTTTCTCCTCAGCTACTTGCTCTGCTGTTTGGCAGAGTTGTCACCAGTGTTTTACGTGTTACGTGTTACGAGAAGCATTCTTGCACTACAATAAAAAAAAAAAAAAAAAAACAGGCAACAACTAATCAATATGAGCAATAGAGGAAGGTGGAGACAAATAGCAGGTTAATGCTCTCTGTGTTTGGTGCGGTTTCAGTGCAGTGTGCTCTCTCTGGGTTGTATACGCATTAATGAGAGTGTGGTTGTTGGAGAAAGCGTTCCACATTGATTGATACTGTTGGGGACTTAGTGGTGCTGGAAGAGATATGGCATATTCCACCAGCAGTAATCCCTTCCCTGCCCCCAAATAAGAATTATTTTCATATGCAAAGAGGAAACTGTACACAAGTCACCTCAGAAGAATTGTTAGGAGTGTACATTGCCTTGCAAATTAAAGAATTCACTCCAGTCAACAACAAGTAATACAAGTTTAATCCCCATTTTTCTGAGGATTCTGAGATTACTGGAAGGAGATATTATCACTTGCATGCTAGTGTTGGACTTTTCACATTAATATATGTCTGATTCCAGAAAGTCCTACTCAAATAAGTGTACTTTTTGGATCTCGGAAAAGTCAAGATTCATCGGAACACAAACACAAATTAACGCTGAAGCTTATATGAAAAAAAAATATTTTAAATGCAAATGATAAAATTAATGAAATATATTTAAATATTATATTAAATATTGTACATTATACTCAAATTTAAAATTGAAAAAAAAAAATTGCATAAACACTTAATGTTTCCATAGTGTGTCCAATGTCCATTAAAGTAAATAAATGAATGAATTAATCAATTATTCACACACGTTAACTGATGTAAAATGTGGCTGTTTTTATGAATGTATCTTAATATCTTTAATTGTGCCTTGAAGGCAACATAACAAATATGTTGTTGAGTCAACTTGTCATACAAAGTGGAACAATAAGAAGTGCTGAACTTCTGACCTTTTTTTTTTTTTTTTTTTTTAAACTCCTCAATACAAAATCTTAGTCCAAATGGCCAGTCCTGTCTCTGGCTTCACTCTTTTGGCATTTCCCCCCTGCAGGAAACCTGGAGTGGTTCTAGCGCAAGTGAAGCAACAAATAGCTACAGTGCCTCAACTACACAGTGAAACACAGAGAGAGAGAGATAAAAAAAGAAAAGAAAGGAGGAACAACTGCCATTTATTTGTAAGCTCTTATGTAACAGTTAAAAGGACAAATGAAGTGACCAGACAGAATGGAAAATGGCACAAGTATGCTCATGCTCATGTAGAAATGTGGCACAGAGAGTGTGTCCTTTTGTACATTTAGTTGATAAAAAATAAAAAAAATAAATAGGTGCCACCACACGGAGGACTCAAGGTTAAACTTATTCATGTAGATTATTTTTCTGGAGAATCCTCTCTGAGAAAGGGGACGGCGCCTGATAGACAGGAGCTCGTCTCCTGTCTCATCTGAAAGTCTGTTTTGCAAATTATCTGTTGACAACTGCCTGCGGTTGGAAAATATTTGCTACATTTCCTGTTGAACTTATAATGGATTTATTTAGAACACATTTTTAAATGATTTGTGAGGCATTTAGAGAATGAGATCTGATTGATGTGCAATTTGAAAATGGCTTCAGGAGTGAAAGGTGGGAAAAACACTGAGGTATTTATGAAAATATGAATTAAATGTTTCATTACATTGAATCTACATTGTTCATTTGTATTTTCTCTCTCTCTCTGTACTGTACATTTCACGAACAGCTACATCAGTGCAGAAAAATGAATATTTTTGATTCAAACACAGACACTGGTAACTTACTGTCTGTGGGTGGAATGCTGGTCACGTCTGCCCTAAATTCGGGTCTAAAAAAGGATGGGACATTGACGAACAACAGGGAAAAAAAATAAAAACTCTCTCTAATGATTCTGCTATAACAAATGTCCTACAATCATTGAGGTCTGCTATTACATAAATCATAGCTCTAATTCTGTACGTCATTTCAGTGATTTGTTTAAAATGAGATAATATCTAGACAATTGCACATAAATAAATTACGTTTAGCATAATAGAGGTGGCATCTTGGTCAGTGCTGCTCGTAAGGGCGAAATTATGTTCTTCATTTAGACAGTCTTCAGAACTGCAGAGGAGTCTGCACTATAGGATCAATGCCTCAAAGGACCAATTGATCTATCTTCTAATTATTACCTTAAGATGTTCTGTGTGCAGCATCATACCAGTATCCAATCAAATCCAATTAACACTGGTGGCCTCCTCCAGAAAACTGCATTATAGAGGGATTACACAGCTATCTGTGCTGGTCTGATTAATGGCCGCAGTAATTAATGCTGAAAGGGTCTGTCCGAGTGCCTCAGTGTAGAGGAGCATGCAGCAGAGAGGCAGCTGCAGTGAACAGAGCTTACACTCACACACATGCCCATGCACAAGCACACACACCAAACACCTGGATCCTCTCATGAGCACATATGTTGTACACAATATGAGACTTTATTTTGGAAGTTTTGCTCCTCTGATACATATGGAGAGGCAAATTAAAGCACTATATGTAAAAGTCTGATCTATATTTGCAGACTATATAGATATATCAGTAATAAAAACACCTCTGAGCCATAAAACACAGGTGTAAAATGAAACACTGATTCTCTTCTACATACTGGCATTAAACTAATTAGGTATTTGTAAACTCAGTGTTCTCACTTTACAAGCAATGCACACTCATGCAACATAAGCACACAGTCAGGGACAGAAACAGACTGGAGGATGCACACTGAGTGAGGGAGTTTAACAGATGGGGAATGACAACCACATAACTGAGCTAAAGAGACATAAAGAAATCTTTCACTTCAAATCAACAGCATGTTATGTGACCTCCTGTTTCATGCGTGCATGTGTGTGCGTTTGTGTGTGTTTAGTGAGGTATATACATGGATGTGCACATTACACTCCTAACATTAATCACATTACTGGTTATGTCATGTTCATTATCACAATTATGCAGTTCAAGAAAAGTGGAAATCTGCAGCCACCAACAATCCACTGGATACTTGTCAAACACATATTCTGCAATGTATAATTGAAGCATACCAATCCAAATAATTCATAAAGCAATCTACTTGCAGCATCTGATTCCAGAGATAACAACAATCCTCAGCATCTTCAACACGGAATTATCACAGATGGTTGAAGGCCTTAAACTTAATCTCCAGGATGTGGCATGCAAATTTGAAGACTCTTCCTTTGCTTCACACTGAGTGCATCTATCAGTCTATTTCAACATCAAATGGTCTTTATCGTGTAATGTTATCTCATATTTCAAAGGCTGTGGTTGATATGGCATGACTCCAGCCTGATAAGAGCACAAACACCTGCTTGCTCTGTAGGCGTTCTGCTCGGAGAGAGCCCTTTATATTCTCTTTGGATTGCTCTACTGGAATATCGGTTTTAATCTCCCTGTTTCTCACCTGTGTTTTCAATTTCTCTCCATGTCCTCTCTTGCTTACTGATGTGTTGTAATTTTCTGTAAGTTGTAGAACAACGACCATTAAAAGATTTGCAAACACTGATAAACCTCTTTGAATGTATGTATTTTCCATGTGTTTCTTTTTTCCCCTCATGCATCTTTATGATTCATGAAATATATGTTTGTATGCATTTATATGCGTGAGAGAGAGGGAGAGAAAGACTTCTGAATGGTACTAAATGCTGTTCTGTTAACCACCACAGCAAAGAAATTCACAATTCATGAGGTGCAAGTACTCACTTTCTGGTATTCTCAGATGACTATTTGAAGATGAAATGACTCATGAATGATGCATAC
>CM028921.1:11784274-11906774 GCA_016801845.1 Polydactylus sextarius | reverse complement strand
GACTCACTTCCATATTCACTGTTTTCAGTTTCTACTCCTTTATGACAATATCTGTGTTCACTACATGTTTATCTGTGTGATCATACCCCCACACAATCTTAGCTTGGTTATTCTGCTGACCTGGGTCCTGAAATGGAAGAAGGGTCACAGTGTGTAAGTAAAGGAATATATTCAAGTTCATTCACTGATATAGTACCTCATTTTTGTAAAAACTTCACATTTTAACTTGAGAGCTCATTAAATTTGCCAAGCGGAAACAAAGGAGATAATATGAGTTCCAATAGCGCATCATATGTTATGCAGAGAACAAGCTGAGAAATCATGGAAAAATAGAGAACAGAGGGAGTTAATGCGGGTGTCACTGAGGTATTTTTAGAGGCATTGTGCACATGGACATCCATCACTGATTCTCACTCTGGGAACGGTAGTGGTGTGTGTGTGGCAGGAAACATGGTTGAGGAAAGAAAGGGAACGACAGCAAAAGGGTTCTTTTCTGTCAGAGGAAGTGTGCGCTCTTCCTAAAATGAATTTCATCTCATATACATGCGTAAATCTCGTCAGCCCCCACCTCTCTCTTGGCGGGAAAAGCCGTTCAGAAAGACAGCTGAGATAAATCAGAGTATGGGGCCCTGGTGTAGCCTGTGTGGGCTGGGACAGAGATGAAGCCACTGCAAGCGGCCTTTGAGTTTAATGATGTGCAGTGAGCCAGTGGAGGCGTGTAAATCTGCAGCTGGCATCTCATTCTCTGCAGCCTCAATTCTTTACCAACCTCTGAGATATCTCTGTCAAAGTCACCTCTGTGCACCTGTGTCAGGTTGAAGTGTAACAAACGCTACAGTAGGTTAAGGAGATACAGTAAAAAATTCGACAGGAGATCAGAATTTTCTATCAGTTGTGATGACATAAATTCATAAAGAAACTATGTTATAATGTTACAGAATGGGTGCATTTACTAAATTAACAGCCCGCATCACGAAAATAACAGGTTTTCATGAAATACTTCAGTAAACCCCAGGAGGCAGTTAATCTTGTGGCAATTTTATTGGCATACATCAAACTTAAGTTAAAACATTGTTGCAAATGCTTAAAATGGCAGGTAAACACACACTTCAATTACAGCATATGGTGAAAATGATGATGTAGGGAAAGCTGTAATGTAATCAGGATTGTCATTACCAAAGCCTCATTCATAATGAAGTCATTAATCAAAATGAGAGGTCACATTTCTTCAGTAAAAGAGATGTGTTATGATTGTTTATTGGAGCTTATGCAAAATTTTGCAATCCTGTGATCAGATGGATCTTAGGCAACTGCTGATATTCCATTTCTGCAATCAGCCACAAGAGATTTGTTTATAGACTGGAAAGTAATTAAAGGCTGAAGGTCATTGATTTGACAACACCACAAAACAGTACAGAACACATAGGATTTCTGTAGCAGAATGTTGACCCGGTGTAAAAAAGGTAATTAGCAGCCTCATTTCTTCTCATTTCCAGACTTCAGAAAAAAATTAACAAAGCAATAAATTCAGTGTTTTCTGCATCTAGTATTTCCTTTGATCAAGTAAGTCAGTTTCATAAAAAAAAGTCTTCAACTGTATCATGTTTGTGACATCATTTGTGATGTGTCCATGAACATGTGTTTAAATCAGCTTACAGTGTGAAAGGCAAGTGTAAGGCAATATAAACTATTCAAAATAACTCAAACAAAAGATGTTGGTTAGACCTTTTTCTAATCTTCTGGAGAATAACAAAGCAGTGTAGAAATCCTATAGCAAAATGGAGTTTAAATTCATAGTCATTTTGAAGGATCTTTAGTGGTCTACACAGTTTCTGAGTCTGCCAAGATCTCACGTCCATTAGACTTCCATGGTTTTTGATGTGGGCAGTGGTGCCTCTTTCTCAGTATCAGGTGAGGTGGACATACTAATTTTCTGGCTGGCTTTTGTTATTCCTCTCTGACTGGTTATTCTGTTGCAGATTTGGTGAGGATCAATCCTATTATGTTCATTTTCAAATGTCTCATTGATTCTGATGACTGACCAAGGGACTTTGGTGGCATGTCTTTCAGATACAATAGTAATCACCCTCAATCTCCTTTTGCTCTGAATTGTAATTACTACTTGCAACTTACTTTTTGGTTTTACAGGTGGACATCCTTCAGCATTTGATCACTTGGTAAAAGGAGGTTTTGGTGCAGAGGCTTAGACGTTCCTTTTTAAGTTTTCAGATGTCATTCTTAAACTACAGTATTAATGGTACCTTCTCAGTGATTCTTTCATTTCTCAGGTACACCATGAAGGGACAAGTGTAATTCTGGGACATGGTTGGCTGGATATTAACCTTGGCATATATATATATATATCCCCTTGATCCTCTTCACTAAGCAGACTTATGTATATCACTTTGTGCAATGACATAGGTATTGTTGTGCTTGTGATTATAACTTCCTGGTTCTGTGGGAAAGTTGAATATGTAAGTTTGCAGTGTAGACATATTGTGAGTGGGGGAAGATCTGTTAGGTCTGTACATGTGGGTTTATAAGCAAATATGAGATTATTCTTTCCTGCTTATTCATTGTTTTTGCACTCTGTAAAGTTGTAGGGTATGCTTGGTCAAAGCACCCAAAATCCTTAAATGCTTTTGCCTGTGGCTTTGACCTTTGTAGTTCCAGAAATCCAGTTATTCTACAAAAGCAAACAAAGAGCAATTCTTTAAAAAGGCAAATAAAGCTCATTATATATTGGTCTATTCCACACTGCAGAATAGATCATGGCTATTGGCTGTCAATGTTACTGTCCTGTCAGTCCATTGGTTTCCCATCTGGCTGTGTAGTTTTTTTTACTCTCATGAGATGTTTTCTGTGTCTGTCTGCCTTTTTTGATGCCATTGATCACATTGTTTGTTTAAAATACAAATACACCTCATTAAATGATGCTCTGTTGGTTGTTGTCATTGTAGAGTACGAAACATGCCATATGGTACAAAAAGTCACTGAAATTTACTGAAATTGTAAAATAGAGAAAAATCCCAATTATCTTTATGAAGGTGTTTTTTTTACAGCCCTCCAAAGCTTTTATTTGGATATATCTGTATGAAGAGTGAATAGCTGTAGGAAAACTGGAAATACAAGAATAGGTGGTTAACAGGCCTCCATCCTCTCTATCAGGTCCATGGGCTGGTTCATAAAAAGAAATGGGAATGTAGGAAAAGTCCTGTTTGTATTGGTTACAGTTGCTTAACAGTTGTATAATCTAATTCACCAGTGATTCATTTTCAAACTTCCTCAGTCTCTAATACTTACTTTTTTTCTTATTTGGCTTCAAACTATTTTATCATCCACATATGTGAGACATATTTTGTCTCAGAGGCCTGCTTAAGACTCCTTCATGCAGTGCTAAAAGGCTGCTGGAGCATTTATACACCGAAGTGGGATCCTGGCCCAATGGTTCAACACCCAAGGTGTCACAAAAGCTGTCAGGTGTTTGCTCTCCTTAGCCATGACTCCCTAGTGGTAGGCCTTCCCTTGATATTTGAACTCTGGGGACTGGCTGTTGGGGCGAGTCTTGAGGTTTAGCCCCCCATGTTTCTGTACAAATAACTTTTAACTTCAAAACAGTTTGACAGCTGCAAGCCTGATGGAATGGCTCTGATAACACCATCCATGATTTGTGAGTCAGTTTGACCTTTACTGAGACCACTCTCAATTTGGCAAACTGTTTGGAGGGGGATTAAGTCTATTCTTCCCAATCTGACCTGGGGTTTTATAGTCTTATGGTCTTGGTGGGCTATTTACTTTACTTGTCTCGCTTCATTACTCACTATATTCTCTATTATCTAATTCATACATTGTAGCTGCCTTTTCTTCAGCAATGAAGTTTACCTATACTATGTTTCCGTTGCTTGTCTCAGTTTTCACTTATTTTCACTTACCGATCTCTGGTAAAAATATAAAAGTGCTCCTTTAATTTCAAACTTTTCCATCTCAACGGATGAATAATGTGAAAAGGGTCTTGCCTTTGACTGTGAACTTTGCTATTCTTTAGAGAATATTATGCACCACGAGTGTCAACTTCCCTGGGACTGATTTTAATGCCACCTGTACTCGCTGCCACCCAGCGTACTTTTATGGGATTTGTATGAATGATATACATAACAGCTCTTGTGTATAATGAGTAAAGGGAATGTTCATTCCCAAAGGTAATGTTATGTGTGTCTCACCATGGCTCAACAGTTCTGTGCTGTCCCTTCTGGAATATTTTGGGACTGTATTGTAGGTGGCTGATGGTTGGTGTCTCAGACCACTTTCTAGTGATGGCTGTCCCAGATTGTCAAAGATGGCTTCTTCAATTCTATTTGAAATGGCTGGTCCTCCGTGGCTCAAATGTGTACATTGCTGTCCTGAAAAGATGTCCTTTGTCCTCAAGATGTAGGTGGACTGCTGAGTTCTGGCCTGAGGAACTGGTTCTCCTGTACTGTGTCATATACTTGTGAAGTGTTTGTTAGTTTTCCCAAAGTACAGGTCTGTGCATCTCTCCCTGCACTGGACTGCGTACACTATGTTATTATGTTTGTCTCAGGGTATTTCATCCTTTGTATAGAGAAAATTTTGCGTGTTTCTGGGCTTGGAGAGTTGTATATTTCTCAGATAACACATCTACGTAGGGAATGACAATGTTGTTTCATTAATTGGGGTTTCCTCAGTTTTGCTTCTTTTTATGGTTTAACAAACATTCAGTTAGGGTTACTACTAGATATGATCCCAATGGAGGTAATATGTTATTGTCGCTGAAATGACCTCTTGAACTCATATATCATGTCAGTAAATTTTATATAAATTTAATCATGTGATTTTGTGCTGGTACTTGCTTATAAACTCATCAACAGCTGACATGAAAATGTAATACATTCACCCATCAGCCACATCTAATATATATTATCTCCTGTAAACAAGGGAGTTTTTAATCATACCAGCATGTCAATTGTCAATAGCATTCTATAAGATTTAATTCAGATGTTGGGGCAATTTGTGAGTTTATATTAGTTAATGTATGACAGGGTGGTTTTGTGTTATTGAGTAATAAAATTGAAAAGAAATGTAATGCAGTCAAATTCTCTAGCAATGGCAAAATTATACTGTGTATAGTCTAAAATAGTATAATATAAATCTCAACCAACTACACAGATCTTCACTTAACACAAATATATTTTGTGTAGGGAAAAGATCTTATACGTTCATTTTAGAGTTTTTAAATTCATTTAAAAAAGAGACCATTGTGCAGGTTAGCATGTTTGAAATCATATAATAGTTGATAACAGCCGCATAAGCCAACATCTATGATCCTTGCTGCGATAAAAAAAAAAAAAAAAAAAAAAACTATTCACTGGTCTTATAACAGGCAAGTCAGGTGCTTACAATTCACTTACAGAAGACAACTGTCACTCCACTGATCTGGGCTTTATTGAAGAGCGGAAAGAGAGAAAGCATTTCTTTTGAGAACGACACATGAAAGCCTGCTTACTTTAAATAAAATGACCTAAGGGACACCCAGACAAACAGGAATTCTCTGGTCTGATGAAACCAAGATTGAAGTGTTTGGCTTCAATTCTAAACATCTTATCTGGAAGAAACCTTCCCAGCACAAACCCACTGTTGAAGCATGGTGGTGGCAGCATCATGCTGTGGGGGTGTTTTTTGCTGGCAGGGACAGAGAGACTGGTAAGGTTTGATGGAAGGCAGAATGAAGCAAAGTATATACAGAAATATCCTTGTTGGGAACCTGGTCTAGAGTTACCACGATTGTCAGGAACTCAGACTGAGCTGACAGTTCACTCTCAACAGCCAAGACAATGCAAGGGTGGCTTAAGGACAACTCTGTAAATGTCATTCAGTGGCCCAGGTAGGTTTTGAAGTGACTTGAACCCAATTGAACATCTGTGCAACCTGAAAATGTCCCACCATTATTCCCCACCCAACTTGACAGATGTTGAACTGTGAATTTGTAAAGAAGAAATGCAGAAAATCCTCAAATCCAGGAATGCAAACCATGGCATCATACGGAAGACCTGAGCTGTATTTCTGCCAATGGTGCCTTTATAAATACTGAATAAAATATCTAAATATTCACTGTGATTTTAGTTTTCCCTTTTCAATACATTTGCAACAATTTCTGAAATTATGCTTTACCTTTGTTATCATGGTGTATTGCAGTTTAGACTAGTGATAGAAAAATTAAGTTAAGGCTTCACTATGACATTGCATGACAAAGGTTAAGGTTGAGGCCCTATATATTTGTTTAAGTAAGTAAAAACTGAATAAAATATGTAAATATTACATTTACCTTAAGAATCATATGTGAATTGGAAGCAAGCTTTGAGCAAATGCCAGGGTCACATGTTAGTATGAGTACATAACATCACATGTGGGTTTCATTATTCTTAACCTTACATGCTTTTTGTTCATGATCCATGGACTATAACTGTGATTTACATTTACATTTTGTGTTTGCTCTCATCTTCACAGCCTGCTCTATTATAAGAACCGTGTGGTCTGCAGTGCTCTTAATGATTAGTGAGGTGAGGCTGTCTTGGACTGATTTCTTTATGCTTCAATGTATCTACAGCTCTTACTTCAGTACTGTTTCATTCTGGGTTCTTCAAAGTTTGTCAGACAGGTTCAGTAATAAATGTAACAGCACAATGTAGTGAATACAGCCACTACAATCAATATTTTCTGAAAAATCTTTTATGGGAGGCCATACATCCTCTGGAAGAAATCAAAAGTTCAATAAACTACAGCGCTATAGAGGGAAGGTGTTTATTTGCAAAAGTTTTGGGGCTTCTTTTAATAGACGTGTGGGCAAGGCTTTTCAGTATCTGTTCTCCTGAGGGCCCCTTCCAAAATGAGCTCAACTCTCCATAGACTTCACCCCCAGACACGAGGGTAAGAGCTACATTCAGCTCCAATGGATAAGCCTGTAATTGAATTGGCCTCAACACCGTGTTGAGGAACAGGTTGTGATGTGTTTATTCTCACGCATAACCCAGGCACTTTACCATACACTGCATCTTTACTAGCCACGAAATACTGCCAGTGGTGACTGGAGTGACTGGAATGAACAGATTGTCATGATAATCAAGGTAGCGAATAATGGTATTTTTTATGATAGGGTACGTGACCACACATTGTTCTTTTCTTAATAGCCTGAGTCATAGTTACTTAATGGTTTGAATTGCTTTCAGTATTAAAGGAGAATGAGTGTTAGTGTGGGTTAGGACTCAAGTCGTAAGTTTCTATTATCTATTATATTTTGGTAATATAATGTTGTCTGCCAGGTTGGGCTGTTGTGTGTTTACATGCAAATAACTGTATGCAGGTACAAGATGGTGATTGGTGGACCAGAGTTCCTCTCCCAGATGATTGGTCGCTGAATGGTGTGGCCTGCAATTTCAACATGAAGATGATGACAACCAGCACACACATCATAGACGTACCACAGCAATTGGCATAATTTTTCAACTAATAGGGGTGAACATTTTTCTTTTCTCTTTTGATTGTGATAGTGATCAGTGATCAGATAGTTGTCAGTGATTGTTGTGTGATTTTCTTTATGTTTCAGTGGATTAAAAATTAAATAGGAGTTAGTTTGTTTTTAATCTCAGGGCTCTTTTTGTTTTTGAGCTAACAATAAATTTGGTTATTTTATTATCCTGAACTATCTTGGTCTCACTGTGGCTGCTTGATACTTGAGCGAGAATAGAGGATTATTTCCTGTCGTGTCCAGGCCCCCTAGAGGAGGCATAACAGTGTGTTTGTCCATGTGTGAACCCTGTGATACAATGGCAAGGAAATGGAACCTCAGGGATTAGTGCCACAACAAAACACAAAAAAATCTGACATAAAGAACCATGGGTTTCTCCTTTCTTTACAGCATTCACACTCTATTTTTAAAATTATGAAATACACTCTATGATGTGAAGGTTATTTGACAATAATAATAATAGACAATAATATTTTAGTTAATTTTTATTTTCCTGCATTTATAATATATCTGTTATGTAGAAAAATAACGACAATGACTGATTATGTCTTTTTAAAATTAGTTGGTTAAATTTAGCCTACATCATCTATTTAGCTGAGTGTTCGGGTGGTGTTTGGCATAGAAACCACAATGGTTGAAGAGCTGGACCAGTATACCCACATATTGTCCTGAAAACTATGTGTGAATGATTGTGTCTGTTTATAAAGATACAAACTGACAACATGACTGTCTTCTTTTACTGAAATTTGATTACAGAGTGATAGACCACACAAAGTGGAGATTTATTCAGGACAAAAGAGAAAAATCTTTCAGGCTATGGCGAATGGCTAGACGAGGCAACACTTGTGGTCTTTCAGAGGACAGATATGAAATTTTTTTTTTTTTTTTTTTTAATTTGCACAAAACTCTTGTTCACTTCTAAATGTCAGATAAAAATAGTCAAATTGTTAGAAAACAGGTACAACAACACACAAGGAACAAGCACTAATGAAACTGAGAGAGAATAATAGGAAGAATAAATTATCGGTGACACAGGTTTCAATAAAACAAACAGCCTGAAGAAGAATTGAAAATAAAGTCATTGTCTGAATGATATGGAGAAAGAAGACTACAAAAAAGGGTACAATGAATGCAAACACTTTCATGCTGTCACATCTTCCTACTCTAAAAATAAGGATGTTAGCCTCAAACTAATTTTTCAAAATTTTGGCAGCAGGAAAGTCCTGAGGAGACTGCAATTACCCCAAAAATGTGTAAGCTGGGAATAGCACAGATGTTGTGTGTGGGAACCTGTTTCCACTTCAAGTACTACCATTTTTTACGATTAAGGTGCATCAGTAAATCACTAAAAGAATATTTAGCAATATGTACAATCCTGGTCAAAACATAGTCGCTTCTACTTTTGTACATGTGGAGAGATACAATATATCATTAAACCTCAGTCAGAAGTGAACCACAACTTTCAGGTAGTATCTTGTAAATATTACTCACATACTGCGACAAACACTCTCAAATATTTAAATTATCTCAAAATAATCTATTTCACTGTGGTGCAAGTTGTTTATGATGATAACAGCAATAGTCCACTGCATAAATCTTTCTGGGCAAAAACACTTGTATGCTGCTTTATAGACAATGTTGCCATTCACTAACAAATCAACTCTAAAGGATCAACAACTTTCCAAAGCTGTGTTGACCAACAGTCATAATTTAATAAGTTAGAAATGATTAAGGGGCTAAATAAATACATCTGAATTGCACTTGAGAATAATGTCTTTCACCTGAATTTCTATTGTTTACTTTGTAACAGAATGCAGGTAAATAAAAGGATTAGTTAATATGCTTAATGCATCTGAGACTTTTCTCAACAGTTGCTGTGAAACAAGACTACAAACCTGTTGGTCGTTCACTGCTTTGTGAGTCAATACTGGAGGACTGCCAGTGCAGCTGTTCAAAAAATAACAAACCCTTGTGGTGTCCCAGAATCAATCAGGCCACTTATTTATCACCAATACTTAATAACTCACTTTAATTGGAAATATAGGGACAAACTCTGGGTTAAAAGGCTCTCAAATTCTAATTCTTATCAGTGATTTACATGGTCAGCTCATAAACTGTTATGCCTATTTTATCAGCTGAGAAGTATAAGACAGGTGATGCAAAGCTTCTCGAGAATAAACGGTATCACACCTTATGCTTTAAGCTTTTTCATAATTCATAAAATATTTCAAATACCAAATAGCTTCCTTCTGTTCTTTGCTTTACAATGTTTGTCTTACAAAGATGTGAAAACAAACAAACATATAAATAGGTGAGAAGCCACATGCCCATCTGGAGGACAGGCACATCTAATCCTGCTGTTTTTAGCTATGTGCGCTTATCGCAATTCACAGAGCCGGGTTGGCAAACAAAGGCACAGTCAAATGTCGATGCAAATGAAAGTCATTGCATTCCATGGCTCTCACCGCCCTGTTCTCAATGCTGTGCTTTGCTTAGGTATTGTGTGCAACCTGGTTCTGATGAATCTCCCGAGGCTCAGTATAAGTGCCACACACAAGCTGGACGTTCTTGAAAATACAACCTGAGCTGTGAAGGACGTGTTCTGCATAGGATGACTTGGACATTAGGCTTAAACACAGTAATGAGTCACTTCATTTTCTTATTCGACACCTACAATTATAAGAATCACTGCGAAGAAACTGTCACTTTTGGTTTAAACCATTTATCCAAATATCTATTATGAAATTGTTTGTGGAAGTAAATACTGACTGCCAATTGCTTTGATGCCTGTAATTAAAAATCAGTATTTTAATTAAAGCCTTGAATGATTTCCAACTTTGAAAAAAAAAAAAACAAACACGTAACACAGTGATTTGGTATATTTTGTGTAAATTCAGCTGCTCAGTTTATTTGGGTTTATGGTATCCAAAACATTTGTTGAAGCCTTGATTCATGTAGTGATGAGGCCGTCTCTCTCAAAATGTAGTTCTGCCTTTATGCAATATTGAGTGAAATGGATTCGGAAAGATTTAAGACAGAAGAGTGATAAAAGGTAACCAAAGTGATGAAAGCGCTTAAATTAGAAAGAATCAATTATTCAGGTGTGGAAGAGTGTTTTATATGTATATATGTATGTATGTATGTATGTATGTATGTATATCGCAGGGATAAAGAAGGAAGGAGGGGGAGTGAACCTGTGATGACACATGCTTTGGTAATCACAAGCAGTGAACAAGAGCTAATCTGAGACCTCTGATGTGTTACACCTGTGTCAGTCTCCATTAGTATAATTACACAAGAGCAAAGCTGACAGAGCAGAATATGGAAGCAAAAGATGGAAGCATAACACTGACATTAATAAAATGTTAATAATGAAAGAAAAAAAAAACAGCTTTTTTTTTTCTGTGACAAGGGAAGTTCAAAATACATCAAGTTAAAATGAACTGATTTCCTAAATATATTTACAGAGCAGGTGTGCTGTGTCTTGAGTGATAAACTATGAGACATTGCCATACATGCTATTCAGGGATACCTAGAGGCATGAGAGACTTTTTTTCTTTTGGCAGGATAGAAATGGGCCGCCACCATTTGATGCCCACAGTTCAACAAGATGGAGACACTGTGCTTTAATGTTCTCAGTCTATTTTACTTTGATTCATGGTGACTCATTGCACTGTAATCTGTATCAAACTGCAATTCAGAAATCAAACTGTTCATTTCTTATATGGTAATTTAATTTCACTCACAGTCAGTAAAGTACAAATGTGCCTGACCAAATCTCCAGGACCTTCATAAAATACACAGGTAGATGACTGAAATCCCCCCAATAAAGTCTGTCTATCTATCTATCTATCTATCTATCTATCTATCTATCTATCTATCTATCTATCTATCTATCTATCTATCTATCTATCTATCTATCTATCTATCTATCTATCTATCTATCTATCTATCTGTCTATCTGTCTATCTGTCTATCTATCTATCTATCTATCTATCTATCTGTCTGTCTGTCTGTCTGTCTATCTATCTATCTATCTATCTATCTATCTATCTGTCTATCTGTCTATCTGTCTATCTATCTATCTATCTATCTATCTATCTATCTATCTATCTATCTATCTATCTATCTATCTATCTATCTATCTGCCTTTGACTGACGTGTACAGCTTGATGGCAGTGGGGACAAAGTATCTCCTGATCATAATAATAATAATAATAATACTAAGAATAAAAAATTCCTCATGCTATAACCTAGTAAAATGCTTCCCATTTCCGAGGTTCAGTCAAGTCAAGTTGCTAAGCACAGCTTCCTAATCTACTGTCTTTCCATATTTATCCTGCTGCTCTGGTATGATAGTAAGAACAGATGGAATGAAGAAGCAGGGTAGTTAATGTGGCATGTCACTTCGTGCTTCACTAACACACACAAGACCTAAAGACTACATGGTTAATAAAAAGTTTGCACTGTAATTAAGACCTTTTTTTCCCAATTGCTCTAACAATACACAAGAAGTGGTTGGCCGGTTATTTACAAGTGTTTTATGCATCATGTGTCCACCTTGTCTCTAACAGGTCAACGACTGCACTGGCCCAGTTTACAAATGTGATGCTGGATGTAAAAACTGGGAGCAACATCTGGCAACCAGTCCTTCAGTTACATAACTACTATGTTGCCGACCCAAACAACAGTACACAGTCATCCCCGGAACTCCACTAATCATGAGTCTGTCACTATATTTATAATAATGAAAGGAAATAACGAAAATAATATTCATGCCAACAGTTGCAGCATCCATGCCAGCTGCACACAGTGTGTCTGGTAAATATGGTTGCTCAGAGACACTTATGGGTAAACCTATAGGTAACAAATATTAACAAAGAACAGAGTACTCTGACTAACTTATAACATAATCTTGGTGCTCACATTAGCTGGTTATTATCACTAGCATTCAGTGTGTCAAAATATATTGTTACATTTATTAATGAATATTTCACACCATAAGTCTGTGACCTCAATAGTCAATTTAAGCTATTGCTTTCCCATATATGAAAGTGTCAGTATGAGTCTGTGTGTGTGTGTGTGTGTGTGTGTGTGTGTGTGTGTGTGTGTGTGTGCAACAGCTACTGTTGTGTTTTATGATAATATGGAATTGAAAATTGTGAAATTTAATTTGTTGTTGTACTGATGACAGGGATCATGGTATGGTGATCTTAGCCTTAAAATATTGATTCATTGTAATTCTTGTCATGTCGTCTTAACACACAGAATATAATAATGAAGTATAACTCTTCTTAATTAAGAAGAATTATGTTAATTGATTAACATTTACATTTATTTTACTTGCATTCTGACATTTCATATGACCTAGTTGCACTGTGTTGACCTGTGTTGGACTTTCACATGTGTCTTTAAAATTGTGTGTTTTAAGTCTTTATCCCACTCAAGCTGTGGTTTGTCCCTCTACCAAGTTGTCCATCTGGGACAGTCTGTGTCCACTTCACCATACAGTACATTTCCTACACTTTCAAATGTCCTGCGGATATGTCTCAAGAAAAGGACATTAATACTTCAAGGAGCCACTACTATCTTTTATCTATCTTTTATTAATTTTATCTAAATCTCCTCTCTCTTTTAGCATTTTCCTTGTAGTGTTGCCTGAACTGTTGGTGCAGAGTTCACCTACAACAGCTTGTATTCCAACTGACCTCTAGACCTAAAGGGCACGTTGATACAGCCACATTCCTCTTGTGTCCATATTCCAAAGTTTTGTGGCAGAATATTCTGTATCAAAGTAATTAAATGTTAATATATGTATTCAGACAAAAACCTGAACATTGATAAACCCAGGTTCACAATGGTCTCATTTTGTCTTTACTGAGGGGGTGATTGATTTACCTCAGGCCTTGTTTTTCTTTTCTTCAGAATAACATGTCATATAAATCAGGCATTGAATGACGTATGAACACACCTGCTTGGTGTTTACAATGAAGAGATTTCTCTAAAACATCTCATATTCAGAGAACAAGAAATTAAATTTTTTGAATTTGATAATATTGTGCAGGAGAAACAAAGCTTTAAAATGATACGAAACCTGATGATACAAATAGACCAACTGTGGTAAAATAAACACCTGGATGTATTTATGACATTTCTTTGTTACCTCGGAGTACATGTACGTACATTGAAAATACCTGTTATTAAAATGTAAAATAAAAAAAAAAAAAAAACATTAAAAAGGTCAAACAAAACTTACTTCAATCTGGAGAAGCTGATTATAAGAATAGATTTTCTGAACTTTTAAATCATTTATGAGGTTGCATGCAAAACTTTATAGGTAACATAGTTTTCCAGTAGTCACCCATATTGCAGATATTTTGTTGGGTAGACAGCATAGCAGTTACAAAATCGAAAAATGTACATCACATTTCTCTTATTGTTGAAACAGTTCAAATTTATGCTGTTTGTTTTGTTCCTTTTCTCAGCGGACTTGTGTATATAAATGTTTGGGCTTGTTTAACTTCTCCCAACCTACCTTGGGGACTATTTTGTCTTGCAAGTATGTGGTGGAGGTCTTAGTGTATTGCACCATTATAAATCAGAGAGCAAGAGTAAGAAGTTGAACAAGCCTCCAATTACAATGACCTAAGGCTGAAACTCTGAGAGAAAAATACCCTTATCTGCAGCTGTAATATTCAGCCTCAGAGTATAGTTACATAAATAAATGGGTCTATCTCAAGAAGATCTGGTGTCTTTGTTATACTCAAGGTCTCAAACATTAGTGTTTGCAGGATCACAGTCTGTAAGCAGCAATGTACAGCTCTCACTTAATGCTATGCTTCGCTGGCCACTCCAGAGAGCTGCAGGGGAATATAGCCTGCCATTCACTGCCTCCATCAAAAACCATTTGTCAACTTTTTTCAGTGCACATTAGTACACAGAGCTGAGAGGGTCTGACCCACTACACATCCACCCTCCTCAGCTGTAGCAAGAATCACAACAGAGATGGTTCAGAGCACTTAAGAGGTTAGCTTCCTTCTTTTTGCCCATTGTGATGCTATCAGCATGTATAGTTGACCCAGTTGATCAAGTTTGCAAATATAACTATTGAGCACTCACATTGCAAGATGGTCTCAAGGTTTACTCTTCTGACAATAAGAGTGGAAAGAATAGTGATGGTAAATAAATGGATGACAAAGCCTCTCAAAACCTCTGAGCAACATGTATATGTAGATCACATGGTATAAAATAAAACAAAACGGTAAGGACAAATTGACATTGAGAAAGTAGGATTATTTGTTTTATGATATGGTATAATTTGTAACTGATTACATTCATCAGTAAGTTCATCACACTCTAAAGAAGCACATTACTATAAATTTTGTTTAGAGTAAAATACAATCAAACAACAATAAGATCATCAACTATATTTAGAGTTGGGGAAAAATTTACATGTAAATTTCATAGTCTGGCTATAAAAAAGTTAAAAGAAAAAATAGGATTATATCTTTTTTTTTTGTCTATAGTCATTTTTAACTTTTGCTTTTTTATAATGCCATTCTTAAACATGTAGCAATGTTTTTTGTCAGAAAGAAAAACAAAATGTTCCTATTGGTTATGAGTGTATGTTGCTAGAAGCTTCCAAGATGGTGAAACAGCATTAGAATTACAACTACAGCAATTTTCACCTGTATGTTCATTACCAACCTGTTCCTAGCTTCATAAATGAGGAGTTAAAATCTGCACCTGAGATGCATTTACAATGACATGCATATACCTGTGCATCTGCTCAGATAATAAATTTGTTTTCCAGATGTCACAGGCTCTGCTGCACATGGCATGTCAGCAGAAAATAAACCTGTAAAACAGGAGAAAAAGTAAAATGGGAGAAGAAAAAATGCGTCATTCGTCCGGTCAGCTTGATTTTGGTAAAAAATGTGGAACGCACCTTGTCAAATTTTGTATCTTTTCTAAACAAGCACATTGTCAAATGCTGCATGTTATTTATCTTTTTCTCTCTAATCCATTTTAATTCCAAGTCTGTCTTTGGTTTCCATTTAAATGAACTGACTAAATTAAATTCATTGAATCCATAAATTGAAAAATGAAAAAAAATGTAAAGCATATAAAATAATGAATCCAACTTACTGATATTATGACTCATTATAAAGGAATGTGACTATATTAGTTCTGTATTAGTGTACTCACTAACGCTATTGTTGGCTGAACTCATTTTAAGCCCACTGGCTTTCTATGTTCCCAGAAAGAGAGCAGCTGATAGCAGGATATCAGCATTCAATGAATATTCATATGAATGACCCGAGACCAACAAAGCAAGCCTGTTTTATTTTTTTTTTTTATTTCTAACCAAGTGCACAACAGCTGTAAACATAGAAAGGAACCCGTTGACCAGGGAACAGAAGTCTATGTTAAAGGGACATTTACCTCATTAACCACACACAACAAAAGCCTTTTTCCGATACAGAGCAGCTCACATAACAGGACCACAACAAATAGCACCCAACAAACACACACCCTAACAACAGAGGAGTACAAATTACCACTACTAATCTGTAAAAAGAGAAAGGATGAAGCTAAAGAAATTTGGTGCAATCTGCTCAGCCTTTTCAGAACGGCAAACTTAAGACAGCTAAGTGATTTAGGAATTTTAAACATTGGCGAGACGTAAATCGTTTATACACAAAAGCCTTGTTAGCTCACTTATTTACAGAATATTGACGGTTTTGCTTAAAAAAAATATGTACCCGAATTAAATGTTTTACACATTTAAAGCTTATATTCATGATTTTCACTGCCGTTACATCTCTTCTACAGCACCCCTCCCCCACTCAATGAAAAAAAAAAAAAAACAATCCAGCCACAAACATTAGCCAATGCTAGTTTTGTCACATGCTGTAAGTAATCAAACTTCTATTTTATATCACCATTCAAAGTCTTTTACACCACAGATTACATTCACACAATGAAATACATTGCCCTTTTTTATTATATTCACAAAACCATGAAGTAGCCTATATATATATATATATATATATATATATATATATATATATATATATAACCTTTAATAGGCTGCAGTTGAGTTTTAATTCATGTCTTAATTATCTGACAGAATAGTAACCAACACATGTCCAGTAATGTGTAATGTGTATATTCATAATAAATGTTCATCAAAGAAAACAGTAGTTCCCATGTTGCCAGGGGATTCAAAGACAATGTCAGTATATGTGTCGACTCTAATGCACACCAGGAGTATTTCTGGGTAGCACTGTCTTCTCAGTGGTTATATTCAGAGCTACACCACACTGTCAACATCTTCCTCATCAAAGTAGCGTGAACACACAGGTGCTGCATCAGCCCCAGGGTGCCTTGGGATTGTGTGAGAATATCTTAAGTCTACCCTAACCCTTTCTGATGTAGATTGTAATGGCACTGAGCAATAAATACATGAGACACAGCCAGAGGTATAATGAAAAAAGATTCTACGTTGCTGTGGGATTTTGAAATGTACAGTATGTATGAAAGCATTGCACTGCGGGGTGGCATTTTATGGCAATAAAAGAAATGATATACCATGAACAACTTAAATAAGCACGACACACAGAGGTAGTGTAAAATAACTATGCTTCATGGTACCAGTAATTTCAAAGGATGATTTCTTTTATTTAATTACTTGTATATTGTCTAACTTTGACTGTAAGAATAAGAAAACTAACTAAGTGCACATGGAAAATGTTTGCAATAAAGACATTTTTCTAAAATAAAATAAAAAAGATGTGTTCAAAAGCTTTCTGCTAATTAAGCAATATTTGTTTAAGGAAATGGCACAATAGCTTCAACATTTTTTCCAAAGATAAATCAAGCTCAACTCTTTGTTTTTTTTTTTTGTTTTTTTTTTTTCTTCAAATACCTGTGGTGTGAATTATTTAAAAACAATTTTAGACTAAAAATTAAAAGTTTGATGAACTTTCAAGCTGCTGAAGCCAAATCACATAGACACACTTGAAATGTGATTTGAAACAACACTGAAACAAATCGTGAAACAAATCTGTTGTTCTGTTCTTCACTGTGCAGTAACAAAACAATCACGGTCATAAATGTAAACTGTGGTCTGCAGTGAAAAGCATAGACAGTGCTCTTGTTGTGTAACCTAAGACGTTGAAATTTACATCAGACTTTTTTTATGTTTAATTTCTGCAAAACGGTTGATTAATGCCCCAAAAGCCAGTAGGCATCTAATCTTCATACATACATTATACAAACAAAGTTGAGCTTTATGTAACAATAATATGAGACCTGCTCCAGTTCCTTCATCACAAATTAAATGCAGTATCTGGTGAAAAAAAATATGAATAAATTAGAGCTTGAAAACACAAAAGTGGAGTGACAGACAACTACAGGAGTGACAGCAACAATGACAGGCACGCAGGAAGAGGACTTGGGTAGATTGTCGCTCCTGGGCATTAAAAACAAAAAAAAAAAAAGAAGAAAAAAAAGGAGCAAGACTTAGAGACATGCTGAATTCAATGTGTAAATGCCACCACCTGCTGAAAACTGTTTGGGTGCTGTAGTTTTCACTCACCTGTTTTCAAACAAAGTGAAAATGCAAATAAACATAAAAAAAAATTGTTTCATGTGCTGACAGATTTCATTTCAACCAATTCAGTTTTTCAGAAACGACACCAATCGTTTTCAGAAATCACACCAATTGCTCGTCACCAGATTATGCAAGAACGTTTCACACTTTTGTATGTGCTACACATGCATTGTGTGAGCTGGGTGAATCTGAAATGAGTGCATCTGGTAGTCAACATGTAAATAAATAAATACATATAAAAAAAAAAAAAAAGAAAGCAGACGAATGCAAATAAAATACTCAAATATTCAAATACTGCATAAATATATTTTTCATTTTTCCTTTTCAAATAACAGGTTTCAAGAACAGCAGGTAACTTCTAATCTACTGAATCTATCTGAGCACTTGGGAAAATGCAAGGAAACACTCACACTCTGTTTAAGTTGTGTAACTTCCAGTAAAATTCAGATCACTAAGAAAAGTATGCATCACCAACCACTAAAATGTTGCTATACATAATGCACATTAACTCATCTTATTAACCATTATAGGCAGTATGTAAACATTTACTAAATTGTTTATAACACCCAATAATTCTGAGCAAATAAGAGTGTATTAATTTCCAGCGGGAATGATTGATTTTATAGCAGCAGAGCAGCAACATTTCAAATGAAACTCTGAGTTAACAGCTTGGATTCCGATTCCTGACATTATATGAATTTAGATTTTCATAGGAACTAATGGAGGCCTTAGATATTAAATGTTATTCATTAAGGCCATTGTGCAATCGGTTTATTTATAACACTGTCACGATCTATGCAATACAAGTTGTGTAATGTTTGACATTAATGGAACCTTCAAACTTAACAGTGTCAACAACGTTAAAGCATCATTTCTATTTTTAAATACCATCACTGTCTCCCACATCTGCTCCTTTTCCACCAAGCCAATACTTTTGTACATCTTATGTATCAACTATTTGGCAGCCACCTATGTGTGACTGATGCCAGCTAGGAAGTGTTATCATGAATAACTAGAATGGGACTCAGCAGAGCGCATACCTCTGCCAAGGCCAACAATCCTACACATGGCTGTCAGATCTGGATTATTATTTGGATCTGCACCAAACTATGCAGACTCAGAGCTCAACACCATAAATATGTCAAATTCTTTCCATCAAAACCTGAACATTATGTTCTAAAAAATTGAAGACAATGTGGACAAATGCTCTCAAGGAAAGCAATGAAAATCCTGGATCTGCCATTTTAATGACTTTTGTAATAAATTTTAATGGCTCATGTGTCATCTCTCCACCAAGTTTGGTGCAAATCAATTCGGAGCTATTACATAATCCGACTGAGAGACAAAAACAGATACAAGTGAGAACAATTCCTTGGTGGATTTATATACATGCTTGGGTAGATTTTGTTGAAACTAAAATATTTATTTCTGTCTTTTACTTTAAATGAGCTGAGATACAGCAGTGAAAGTAATGTTTAATGTGTAATGTTGCACAGTAATGACAGTTCTATTGAGATTTAACCAATTTCAGTAATGAATAATGCTAAATACTACAAGTGGGTAAATGCTCATGAAAGCATCAAAATCCACTATGCTGTTATTTCAGATGAAAAGCTAGGAAAGTTCACACATAAAATGCCAAGTGCATCATCTGATGGCTTCCAGTGAAGCCAGATCCTTGATAGCCAGTTCATTTAGACTCACAAAAAGGTCAAAATTACTAATTTATACTGTAAATTACATATCAAATACCACTGATTTAATCTAAGATAGATATTCAGAAATGAGCCATTCTAGTGTAAATAACTCGGTTTGAGAACACAGATGATCATTTTTTATGCTGTACTCCACCATTGCATTTATTTACATCTTAAACATCTATACTAACATGTTTTGTCTGCTGTCTACTTCAATGTGAAAACTGCCTTGACTTGACTGTCACTTGCTGTGTAACTATGAATTGTACAAAGGGTCCATGCTTGAAATATGCTGCGCAAGTAATGAGTAATTGTCTCCAATCCAATTTTACCATTGTTTTTTAAATATTTATTTCAATCCACTTTACTGCCAGCTTGGTGAGTTAACATTTATAAGCATTTATATGTGTAAAATATATGTTGGCTCTCATTTAGACCATTGGAGATTATGCCAGCACATTTACGAGCACATTTTCAACATATACAAAGGAAAGTTTTGTATCTTGAAACAAAACTAATTTAATTGGCTGTATCGCATTTTTTGGCATTCTAAAACATAAATTACATGTCAGAAACCTACTCTCCTGCCCCCGTCCCCACTTTCTTACATATCTTCTCTGACCTCATATTGTCATACTCTGTTGCCTCTCTGGTATTGAAGCAAAAGAAAATCCACTGTAGTGACGGTAATCTCTAATCCCTGGATATCCATGTGTTCTACAAACCCTTCTTTTTGAACACCTGGAGACATGGATGAAGCCATTCTTGAAGGGCTTACCTCTATTTCCTCTTAAATTAGCTATTTAACATATGCCACTGCACACTCGCTCCGTGTTTAAGTTCCATTGCATTCATCATGCAGCCAGCGCACGCTTCATTAGCATTGTTGCTCCCAATAGGGATTAAACTTCTAACCTTCACAGTGTTAGTGCTTTTCACCATCAACACACCATATACACACCCACACAGACACAAAGATAACAAAGAATATGAACTGGGTGTACATTCATGACCTTATGCATCTTTCAAAGAAGTCAGACATAGTCCATCATATCAATATGATCCACTCTATAATACTGTCTTAGCAATAAGATGCAGATTTAAAATTTAAAATATGTTAATAAGAGACTAGAGTGAGATTAGACCAGAGAAGTAAGATGTATAGATCTCTGAGAGACGGAGTGTATTATTATTCCTGTTACTATCACAGTATCTATCTAGTAAATAAGGCACACATACATTTTATAATCTAGGTTGATTTGTACCCATTCTCTGGACTCTGCATTAGGTCATGTTGCCTGTGTTGTATGTTGGCTTGTTTTCCAAATGGGATTCATGACTCAGGTGTGGTTTTCTCCATGTTTGCTGCATACAATTTTTCAGTAAAAAAAAAAAAAAAAAAAAGTGTACAGAAGAAGACCAGTTACCTCTCAGAGAAGCAATTACAGGAAGCAATAAAGGCGTAGAAGTGCATTCAACAGAAGCAATTTTTGGTACCTCTCTCCCTTTGGCAGTCCACTTGTTCTTAGTTTCTCAAAGAAGACGGAGAGAGAGAGAGAGAAAGAGAAGGAGGGCGCAAAGGGGTTACAGTCTCTGAGGTCTCACCCCTTCTCTTTTCTCTCTGCCTGCCATTTCTCATTACAATACTGCATTGTTTACTTTCTACAGTTGTGAGCAGAAAATTGTGAAACAAAGAAAAGCAATTTGAACTAACTAGATACTGCTGAGAGAGCACAACAGGGTCACAGTGAGGCCTGATGAACAGTGGCAACTTTCAAGCAGAGTTGAGGCTGTCTTCCTAAAAAGAGGACCAGTGCATGTGCTAATAGTACAGATATCATAAAGTAGAGTGACTGTGGCTGAGTACGGAGATGCATACTCTATTATCACAGTTTTGAAGAGAGGCAACAATGAGGTTCACGCATTTATGTATAATTATGAGATAATTAAGTAATTATGTTTCTGCTCATACATAACAGTGAATTGTTCTGCTGTTAAACATCCGAGTATTATTTGCAAATAGATTGGCTCCATTGCATTTTGGAAAACTTTTGTCCTGTGGTTTGATCACATTTCTGAGGGCCATGATGAATCCATAGTATTTCAGCACAGCAAATCTAGAAGTACATCGAACCAACATGTCAGATAATTTGAATACGTTGAATTTCCTTTAAAGTTGCCTTGTACTACACAGGTTACTTTTAAATATCTAACCAGTGTGCTAAATGTTATCCAACCTCTTAGTGTATGTTATACTGTGAATGGCCTAGGATAAATAAAATATTTAGTTAACTGGCTAAAATGCATTATCATTCAGTCCAATAAAATTTGGAAAGGCTGGCAAGGCTGTATCATATATTTATATCATGCCATTATGTGAGGGGAGCCAGCTTTGCTCAGTGAGAGGCATTCTGTTCTGCCACATGTTACATTCAGATCTGTGCACACTTTTTGACACATGTGCTCCGTGACACATTTCAAAATGTCGAAAAATCCCATTTTCTAATAATATTCGTGGCTGAATAGTTTCCATGTTACAGGTTGACTAATTATTAACTGATCTGTGTTTTCCTAATGAAATCATTAAAATGTCAGAAGATAATTAAAAACACCAGAAACTACCAGAAATTTCTCAGGACAGACACAAAAGCAGTTCTTTTGTCTAATCAGCATTCTGAAACACAAAGATATTCAAATTACAAAAAGTATGAAACAACATCCAAGAAATATTTGTATTTGAGAATCTGAAACCAGCATTTTTTTTTTTTTTTTTTTTTTTACTATTTTTGTTTTGATCAATAACCTAAAATATTAATCAGTTCTTCAAACTGTTCTTGATTATGTATAGATTCAGCAGCTATGAGCAGCTAATTGGCACCTGACATGGTGGTCACCATTTTATTGACATTCACACTGTTGTAACAATTGATATCAATTTGAAAAAACTATTCAAGGATTCAGGGGCATCACATTGTTTTGTCTCCTTCCTGTTTTTGTGTGCAAAGATAATAGTTTGTCAAAACAGTGAAAAAAAAAAAAATATGAAGTGTTGTGGTGAATCCACTATTATCCTCTCTGCATCCCTCCAGGCATGTTTTATTTTTTGAAAGATGGATGTTTGTACCTCTACTTGCACTTTCCTTTGGAAATATTCATCCGAAGTGCTGGCTGCATTCACTTCATAACCTCTTCTTCTATCTAGCTCTCTGTATCTTTCCCTTTCCCTCCTTCTCCTCTAATGGCTTAAGTCTTCCCTGCGGGGGGAGATAGCCAGGGATGATGCTTTTGTGGATGGGTTGAGAGTTGCTGAAGGTCTTTCTTGTCATGGGAACAATATAAAAATGATAAAGCTGGACTTTTTTCAGCTCTTTCTTGATGTATTTCATTTTGTCAAAGCCAGATGACTGCTTTGTGCTTGGATATGACCGTGGTCTGGTTTTGAATCTTATTCACAAGTTGTCTTTTCTAGTTACCTTGGTCTTTATTGCTTATGCTGCATTATTTACTGCTTTATAGCTGGATGTCCAGATGCCAATCACATTCTTCTTCTGAAGCACATTTAACATATTTACACGTCTATTGAATACCCTAGAGATACAGATGCATTAGTGTATCAAGGACAATAGAAAAAAACATTTATTGTAATATGTTATTATTATTATTATTATTATTATTATTATTATTATTATTATTATTATTATTATTATTATTATTATCTGCTTTTATTCTATATACATTAGATACCTACTTATAAATATAAGCTAACATATAAGCTAATTAAATAATGGTGCAGTAAATGTCATTGGAATTTTTGTTTTTAAAAACTGGCAGATAGTGTTAATTAAAGCAGGTCTGACATATTCACATAACACTATGCACTGCTAGATGGGATCCTCCTAATAATCAATTAAATGTTAATAGTGAGTCCGTGAGAACAGCTTATAATGAGCAGCGTTTTGAAATATGGCTGGGTCAGGTTTTTATTTCAGCTGCTAACCAACTGTGATGGTAATCCACAGCAGCAATGCTCCATAGCACAAATCAAAAGCTATAAGAATACCTTAACCTAATATTAATCTAAACCTACTTAACTTAAAACATGTCTTCTCCTTTAAGGATATACATGAACAGATGTAATATATGCTATGCTGCAATATCGAGATGTTAGCCAAACTGAGCATCTAAGCAGCCAAACCCTGTTCTTCTATTTACAACATAATGCAATCCGTCTATATTAAATTCACATGAACTTTTGTTTTTTTTTTTTTTATAAATATCCTCACATAACCTAAAACAACAAGATGAGTTTGCTTGGATCCACTTTACACATATATTCATATGTACTTTATCATATTGGTATAACTCCACTTTTTAATATTACTAAAATCTGATAGTTCAACATTAAATATTTGTTTTAATATCCACCTGCCTTTTCTACCACACTAGAAATTTTCATGTGTACCCTTCAGATGCTCATATAAAATGTGCAGACAAATATCCATTTCTGCTGCTAATGTCATGTGATTTCCTTCTAAGTGCTATTTCCTTGTGCGCCTCACATTTTGTCTGCAGTCGGGTTGCCCTCACAGTATCTGAAAGAATTTGCTTCTGTCTGTTTCATTATTATGTCTATTCCAATGCCAGAAATATTCAGGTTTGAAAAGAATCTCATACAAAGAAAGACATTTTAAAGCACATAGGCAAGAGTCTCTTAAATGTCTCAAAGTTTTGTACTTAAAAGGATGGACTGTCATACCAAGATGACAAAGTGCAGTATAAAGCATTCAGGTGAAAGTGACCTTCCAGAATTTATTTCATCCAAGAAAAAAAATCTTTCTCCAGTAAGAAAGAAGACCAGACTATATTTTCTTCCAATCAATTCATATGTACCTTGATAGGTGAATAATGTTTTCAGCAGTGACTAGACAGAGTAGGCTGATATTATGAATGTTCAGCAACTGCTGCTGTTAATTGGAGATTTAGGGAAGGAATACTGAAGGTGAGCGTCTGATTGTGTGTGATGCTGGTGCGACAGTGCAATATCAAGTAGCACAGTATAATAACACCAAACACACAAAAAACCCATAAGATCATGTCTCTTGAATGTTGGTGACCATTTTTATGTTTGCGACTGTATTGGCAGTGGCGTGCTATAATTTGTTCGTTCCTTCTATTTCTTGGAGAACAAGCTGTTTTACTTGACTTGGATCCCAATCTATGGTGTCTATATGAGTGTCACAAGGGTTATTAATATGTTAATAACATATTTGACAGCAGAAAATTATCAGGGCAACAGTGTGGTCATGGCCATCTCTGCTAGTTTGTCAGTTGATGCATGATGTTAGATAGTAGTGGTGAAAATGAAATGTCACACTCTAAATGTGACTGGGGCTGACACTGGGAAAATGCAATAATGTTTTAATGAGTGCAGGTCACAATGGAAACACAAAATTGCAGTAAATGTCAAGAGACTTTTGTTTCCTAAATTGTTGAGCATTTTAAAAGTTACAAACTGAATCTTTACGACACGCAGGGCTTTATAACACTCATATGATTCAAAGCACTGGTAATGATCCACTACATCCACATCTGTTCCTTTCATTATGCTTCACGCACACAGTGTTTACTCTAAGGACCTCCCTAAACCTTGATGGCACTTTGTATTTGGATTCGTGTGAATTCAGTTCTATCAAACATTTTTTTTAGGTCATGAATTAAAACTGCGGGTTGTATCTTGTCCTAGAAAGAAAGAAAGAAAGCAAAAAAGAAGGAATAAAGAAAGAAAAAAAAGGTGACCAGAAAAGAAAGAGACATTTTTTTCCCTCTAACGTTGTCAGAATATGTCAGTTTGTTTCACAAAACCTTCTTGTTCTTGTTTCTTGTGATTATGATGGGAATTACTTTGAATCGAAGTTTTAGAAAAAGCGATGGTCAGGATGGCTGCACACAAGGATTCTGACAAAAACGTTCATGTCACACGTAACAGCAGCAACTCGTCTTATATAACGGAGGATGAAAATAGTGCAGCAGATTGAAATGACATAAAAATCTAACTTTTGAGTAATACAATTGCAGTAATAGAAAAAGCTGTAGGTATTTTTCAGTATGAGTCACTGTGCCTGAAGAGAAAGAACAGAAGACTGTCTAACCAGCTCTGCAAACAAGGCGACATGTGGAACACACAGACAGACAGTAGACATAATCTTTAGCTCCACTACAGGCAGTCTGTTAATTGAATATTAAACAGAATGGACTACACACTCCTGTTTTGGCAGAAGCTAACAGCTAAAGCCTTAGTAATGCTTAAAGTGGTTAGGGAAAAAACACAAGGGGCATAGTCTTATGTCCTGGTTTAAGTGGGTAAAAAGATTTGTTCAATAGGAAAGTAAATAAGGTATAGATTTGCTATTTAAATTGCAATTTGAAGAAATGCGAAACTGTCTTAGAAGAGATAAATAACACCAGGGAGACAATTTGCTTAGTTATTTGTAAGATATTGTGATATAATACATTAACAAGATAATAAAACTGTTCAATATAGCACACACTGTAATAAATATACTGTAAGATATGTTTAATCACTTAAACAACATATTTTACTTTTCTTCAAAAAGTGATACTGCACAGCCTCAATGTCATAGATCATTTTTATTTTTAAGGCCTACAGGCTATTAAAGTGTTGTTTTGTTTTTCTTCCCCACATGCTCCATGCCTAGCTGCCAAAATATTTTAACCTGAAAGAACACTTGGTTGCCTTCTTGATGGGTTTAAAGTAATGAGTAATGAGTAAAGTGATGAGCTTGACTTTGGCTGATTTCACATTAAAATTGTAATTTCCTCTGTGTTCATTCCTTTGCTGCCAGTTGATTCTCAACATTACGCAGTTTTTGAAATGATTATGACTGTTTCTTCTTTTTTCCTTATTCATGTGGTTCATTGTCTTTCCATCTGTAGGCTATCAAGTTAATGTCATACTTAGCAGATTCATTCTCACCATCTGACTACGGTTATTGCGTTAAAATCAATCAGTCGTTGTTACAAAAATAGCAACAGAAATGTTTAGATATCAGCAGTTTCACTCAGCAGTGAGGAAGACATCTGTGATCACTCATTATGTGGAAAGCACCAACCGCTTTGACACACTTTCAAAGAAGTACATTTTTGTACCTGTGTGCAGTTTCTTTGCTACAGCTTGTTTGAATAATGACCGAATACAACTGTTAATTCTAGCAAGATCAGGTCCCTATCTCTAATATAGTTTGCTACTAAGATACAAATGAACCTAAGCAAAACTGGGTGCAAAATGACTATTTCTAGTAAGTTCACTGTAGTCATTATGCATTTCTGTAGCCTATTTAAAACATCTTTGTTTGCAAAGCAGAATTGAAAGGAAACTACTGCAGCTTTGGTAGCAATGAAGGTAATATTGTTTATAAGTAACATAATGTTTTTTTTTTTCTTTTTAGTCGATGTAAAAGGTGCCACTAAAACAATCGAATATTCAAGTTACATAATCACTATCTATTTTTTGACTTGAGTTCTTCCATTAAAAGTTAAGTTACAGTTGGTTAAATACAATACAATACGATTTCACAAGGAAATCCATTTGTTAAATAAAAGACAACCACAAGGACAAAAAGTCGCCCAGACAATGACAAATTCAGGACATCCGATTCGTCGTAAAATGGAGCACTTATGGAAAATAGCATCGAAAGAATCACTGTTACAGGACAGAGTGTCCCCTATATGTCTGTCCCATGTCACCCCTGGGCAGTGGCTCCACCACCACACCTGTTTTCCCCACAGCAGAACGGTAACCTCCTAACCTTGCCCATACAGCCTTAATCTTCCAAATGCTGCTTGAGCATTTGAATTTCTGCACATCAATCTCAGGGCCCCATCCTGCCTTGATTAATGCTCCCCATCTATCACGGCACCATGTGGCGCGCAGGCCTTGCCCCACCAGACAGCTTTGCTTTAGAATAATGGGTGCACTCCATCCCAGTCCCTACCACGCGATGATTGTGCATCTTTGTGATCTATCTGTCAAGCCCTTCTGTCAAAAGGGACAACAGGGGACAGTGCAAAGGGAAGGAGTCCAGTCAGTGGAGGCAGTGCAGCATGCCATTATGTACAGTGTGTAACAGAATGCCTTTTATTGTGGCTAGCTGTGCTGACTGATAAACACAGAAATATTTTGTCACAGACCACGCTGTCTCTCTCATTCTGTCACACATAGGAGCAGGAAGCCTTGGAGACATTTTGTCTGCCATCAATAACATTGGCAGAGAAAGCAAAGCCACTAATGGTGACTGCTTCAATTCATGTATCATTTCCTTCTTGCTTCTCTAATATTCCAAACAAAATTATGCACATGCATTTGCACAAAAGTATATAGGACCAAACTTACTGTTACATGAACACACAGGGTGAAAGACTAGTCCTCTCAAACCAGCAAGAAATATCCTGAAGACTCTCACAGTGGTTTGAATATACTTTCCTCTGTTTTGGAAACACAATTATTTTCATCAATATTCCGAATATAATTAACTGCAATTATGTCTGTCTCTCACCAAAGCAATTACATGCCACATGATCAAATCCCGTATATGGGCGCAGCAGTATTCAATGGAGTCAAGAGCTATTCATGATTTTAAACAAGCCATTCATCACTGTCATATGAATATTCTTCATTCCTGATGGTGCTTTTGTGTCTCTTACTACAGGCAGATAGAAGGACAAAAACTCTTAGTCCCTATGGGAAATACACAGACCAGGCAGAAGTCTGTCCATCTTTAATTGAGAACTTGGGCAAAATGCTGATAATTAAAGTGCCATCCTATTGTAGTATTCTGCACAGCTCGGGACAAGTGTGACCACAGTCGGACGTCAGATCTAACCAGTTCATCTTGGTTGCTCAATATTCTCTGCCATTGTTTTTTTAAATGTCGCAGCCCTATTACAATGCCCACTGGGATCAGCACCGATATGTGGGAGTATTATGTTTCTGGCTGTTGACATTTCAACCGGATATTGCTGCTGCGTTCCACAAACATCACCCACTGGTCCATCGCTCATGTCTGTCTGTTCCAGGTGAGAAAATTGCACCCCCTCCACTACTCATGGGACATCACAGAAAGAACTGTGAGGGAAGTTAAACTGCCCCTAAAGCCTTTAATTCTTTACAGCAGGGGGCTCTTAATCTATACCATCTGAAAATCTGAAAGCCAGGAAAATCTTTTAAATCAAAATCAAACTGTGGGTATTACATCATTATTCACAACTTGTACTTTCATGAACATTATTAAGTGATAAAAAAGGATTTTAATTCACATATGTAGGTAAAAACAGAGACTTCCATCATGCTGTGATAACATATTATGACATTAAAGTATGAAAAAATTATTTTGCATCTGCCAAGTCCTGGAAGATGCAGTTTTAGCAACCATATTCTGGTCTTCACATCCAAGAAAAAAAGCAGAAGGCTGAAACTGGGCTGTGTCATCTCATCAGACAGACTATATTCGTTCTCATAGGTTAGATAAAATCAATATTTAAGAAGTTGCTACAATATGAAAAATTCAGTGTTATTATCATCATCTTGGCTTATTCAACAAATACACCAGAACTTATCTGACAACATATGGCGGTTTCAACATAGCAGAGGGCACCTGCACCACAGTGAGAACCATAAAGAGATAAGCATCGTCTGTTGGACAGAGCTCTGGAGTATTGTCTCGAGCATTAATTTTGATTTATTGAAATAAAACGAACATTCATTCATTTCCTGTGAGAATATTTTACTGTCTCTACAAAGGGTGAAATAGAGTCATTCTCTCTCCCTCCACGGTAACATCAGATGACAAAGCCAGTCAAATGTATGGTCAGGTCAATGACACAACTTCATACACCACATAAATAAATTACTACCCATATAAATATTTAACATTCTCATACATATGTAACAGTCTGCTGCCTGGCTGATTTTGTAGCTTTATGTCGCTGTTGTCTTTATTACTACATTTGACCTGAACAATCATAAGACATGTTTGCATGAAAATAAAAGAGATAATGTACTGTATATAAAAATGCACATCTATGTTTTTTTTTTTTTTTTTTTTTTTTTTTATCATGTTCCTGACAAGTGAAGTGGAAGAGAAAACCATATTAAAAACCATATACATTGTCAGCTGACCTTGACTGAGCTGTTATGTTGTCGATGGTACATATATCACACATCCTGTGTCGCTTTTGCAAATGAAAAGTCAGTGGAATTCTTTATGTGTACAGGTTAAAGAAAAACCTTCACTATGCGTCTGGAAAGTGAATTTTCCAGCCACGCCTGTATGAAACTAGGGCCACAGGAGTCAAGAGAGGATATGGTGACCCACATACAGGTAGGCTCCAGGCTCACTTATACAGTCATATTCCCTTCTTAGCTTAGAAACAACTGATTTTTTTTTTTTTTTTTTGTGGCTCAGAGAGAGAAAATAGAAATGATCTCATTATCCCATTACAAGTCTCTTTTTTTAATTAGATGAAAGTGGGGGGTGCGGGATGTCAGAAATGCAAAGAGTTTGTTTTGTTACTGTTAGTTTAAATAAATAGAAAACTGCCTGCAGGACTAAATAGAATTTGTAAGACACAGCCAAACGGAATACTTCTTGTCATATTCTCTGACTTATTTTATAAGCCTTGTGGTTTGCTTTAAATCTTTTTTTTCTTCTTTTTTTTTTTTTTTTTTTTTTTGAAATGTGACAAGCCTAATGAGCATAAGTATAGCTTGCCAAAGTTGAATACAAAATGTATGCTGTTCCTTTACTTTGTATGGGCCCTCTTTTGTTATCATTCAGAATTCAGTAGGCTCTGGGCCTTGTGTGTTTTATGTGAGTTTGGGCACCATTAAATAGTGAGAGCCTCCATACTACATAAGTCATGCACAAAATAATGAACAGGACAGAAAGCAGACAGAGTGAATGAGTCTATACAGCTCAGCGAGGTTTTAGAAAAGTGGATGGAGGCTCAGTGTCTCATGTGACAGAGGCTCATGTGACAGACTGGGGATAAAGGGGGGCAGCCTGTCTGGGGATAAATAGAAAGAATGAATCAGCTAATATGAAGTAGATGAGTGTGAGTGAGAAAAGGCCAAATTTACTCCATTTAAACTTTTTATATAATCATCTTTACCACTGACCAGTCCTTGACTGAGGCCGCTATTGAAAAACAGCTGCTTAAGTCTTGCTATGTCCTTGCAAAATGGGAGCATTGCACCTAAACTTGTCACCTTCCTGTGTCTTCTCTTTCTCCTCTAACAATAATAATCATTAATGTCCTAAACTAAATGAGAGCAGTAAACACTTGACAAATAACCAGTGTCGTCAGTTTGTTTCATACAGCTGTTAACAGAAGCACATAGATTATAACAACGGTTCTGTGTAAACGTCCAAATTCTTCTATGCATTGACATTTACACTAGCACTGGTTCAGCCAGTCAGAACAGATTCATCAACTCTTACTAATATGGGCTGCAGAAATACTTGTACTCTCAGCCAGCACCCATACAGCTCAGTGACTGGGTAAATGAAATGCTGTTACAGTGTCTTACTATTACTGTAATTTACAATTGCTTTTACTTCTAAAAGGTTTCATTGTTTCAGAGGGTAAAACCACGATTCCTGCAATCACCATTATTGTACCAACACAATACATAGTTGTACTATTAGACAGTTATAGGCTGAGGTCTATCTTACACAGCACTGCCTCACCAGTTGAGTGTGTGTGTGTTAACCTTAATATCTACTAAGTGTTATGTCAATGTGATATCAATACCACAATGAAGAGAATAGAACTACAGTAGCATATTAACATTATACTGTATGATATTGTGTTTTATGAGACTATTTCCTTTAATATTACAAATCACGTGTATGTGTGTGTGTTAATGTTTTCTGCATGTGTTTACGTTTTTACATTTTTCTTTTCTCTTCAACTCAGTTAACTAATTTCTTTAACATGTAATTGTGTAAAAGTGTAGGGAGAGAAAATGAGGCACAAATGCATAACAGTTAACTCTATAACACTTACATTAAAGAAAGCCTCGCAGTGGCACAAAGGTATATTTATTAACCCGCATATGGCCATGGTGTAAAAACTACTGTTGTATATCGATGACCACCTCTGACACATCGTTGCTTGCATTTAAAAAGACTTTATTACAAGAAAATACTGTCAAAAAGTCCAGCCAACTGTGAGGGAGTCTTTGGTGCCAATTGTAAGATCCCCTAACATTTAACCCAAGACACTCTTCTCATATATGTTTTCTTATCTCCAAAATCCCAACTCCTCTGTCCAGATGGTATATAACCTCTGACCTAACATTCAATCTTTAACCCTTATATTGCAAAGTACCATGGATTCCACAGAACAGGGAGGCACATTTCCTATGGTAGCCCCGACCTGTTAAGATACTTCGATACAATTATTATCTAATATTTTTATGATATATAATGAACCCCTTTATACAAATGTGAATAAACACAAACTGATGATCTCACCCAGGCAAAAAAAAAAAAAAAAAAAAAAACTTTTTCTGGAACATTGGTTGTGGAGCTCTCCAAGGACCAGGATGTAGATATGAGCAGTGAGGGAACTGTTCATGCTGCTCACTACAGTGACACAAAACAGGCCTGGATCTATGATCAAGCATCTGTGACTGGTTCCTTAGAGCAGAAATCTGCATTCGCTTAACATCCTGTTGCTGAGTCATGGAACTTGCCATCCCATTTTCTCCAAACTGCACGTTTTTTTTTATATAATAACATAGTTTTAAATAGTTTAGCCACCACACATGGTGTAATCATCAGATAGTTTATTCATGGAGCAGCACTGAACCTTTGTCATCACGCTGCACTTTCATCAGTATCACAGCATCTGCTGTTAGCCTTAGTTTTCTGCAATAATTTTGCTCCTGCCATGTTCACAGGGAGGAACAGGATGGTGCTGTGCTTAATCCACACACATTAATTTATTTAGGGTGTCAGAGGATTAAATGAAAAATAGGTGCAGGTCAAGTCATAGTCCTCTATCTTAAATGAATGGAAACAGACTTGGTATCACAAAATGGAGAGAGAGAGCTTTGCTGCCAAACTTCACAGCAGGGATGTCACATCACTCTTCTGTCTAAGCTACTAAAGATAATACAACAGCTACCAGGACAGAGAGAAGTAGATGCTCTCAACAATAACGAAGTTCTCCTCACTTTCCACTGTAGAACTGCTACATACCAAACACACATTGATGGCATATAGAGAGGATGGACGAGGCAGATAGATCTGGGTGATAGTAATGAAACACTATTTTACTTCATTCCACATTTTCAAGTCAAATGAAGTGATGTCAGTTCAGCACTCTAACAACCTGCTGGTACTTTAATTAATGGCTTGAATTAGGTTCTTTGCATTTTACAAGAAAAGAGTTAATGAATTCAGTGAAGCACTTCATGTTTCCTGTTCAATGGACATTTACTGTATTTCTGTCTTTGGCATGGAAATAAGTCTATCCCAAAAAGACAAATAACTCTATTTCTGGAATGGGGTTTGCCTGTGAAAACACTCTGCATAGCACTGATGGTTATTTAAATGAATACAACTTGAGTGGGATAAATCAATCAAACAAGTAGATATATTTAGTAGTAGACTGTGGTGCTAATGTGACAATGACCACATAGTTTCACTGATATATATTACTTGTCCACTAAACAATACTATTCTTTGAGGTATCACATTTTTAACAACACTGTTAACCCAATACTTCCATTAGTAACTAATATATAGCTCTGAGGGTGATAATATAAGATTTAGACTTTACATTGTTTAGTTAAAATATGATTATGGAGCCATAATTTGCAATTGATAAGAATATGCATCATCAGTGTTGTTCTTATTTATATTTCTAACACATTCCAAAGCAAACACTTGGCTAAAACAAACAAATCAGACATATTGAAAGCATTGCTTTCAATATTTTTGTAGAGCCATAGGTGTTGCTTGTTTTATATTGAAATTGTGTGTCTGTGAAGATTCAGGAAGGCTGTGTTTGGCTGAGCAGCGAGAAGCCCCGCACATTCCCTAGAGTAGACCTTGCTGTAAATTCAGTGTGGAAATGGGTTCAGATTAAAGCTTCATTAGTGAAGGCTTTAACAGCTATGAACTGTTGCTTCCTTCCTGTACATCTTTCTTTCTCTCTCTTAACAACAGGGATACTCAAAGAGAGCAAAACATGTAGAGAACAGCAACAGAATTGCTCAGAATATACAGAAGGTAAAGCAGAAACATGTCAACTCTTGGATACAAAGTTACGTGCCTCCAATATAGTATTGTGTAAATATTCTCATTTATTTCATATTGTGTCATTTCATGGTTAATGTCACAGTCTTCTATGTTTGATTTCTTAAATGTTACAGTAAATCACCATTGACTGAGTTCGTTGTTACTGTTAAAAAGAAATGTACTTCTCCTTTTAATCACCCAGAAGCTTGAATTAGTGTTGCTACTATTATTATCAAATGACACCAATGAGTAACAGGGTTGACATCACATCACATACTCCTCCACAGGTGACAGAAAATTCCCTGTGGCGCACTTTGCAATATTTCTATTTATTTATTCTCTCCCACATAGGAGGTGGAAATATTTAGCTTACCATTTATTCTTTGTGATACTTTTGCAGACTTGCATCTGACAGGAGATGCTTGTAGAGTGTGACTCCCACTGGCTGCCGCCAACACACGCAAACACACACACACACACACACACATACACATGCATACACACCGTCTAGTAGTCATATCATATCTCATATCTTTCAAAGACTTAAGGTGAACCAATTATTTCCACTTGATTAAAGCTCACTAATGTAGTGAACTCTGTCTCCTACATGAGTCATGATCCACTCCTTGATGTGTGCATATATAAATCAATAAGTCTTTGACAGCCTTTGAAATCAGATCAGATTTTGTAGAGCTATCAGGATTTCCTGGTTTTCACTGAACTGTATTACCTCCGATAATGTGGTTCTGTTTTAGATGTTATTTCCTCTGCATCACTGGCTGCTCTCACCCAATATTGTTCATTTAAAATAAAACATTGTTTTTTTAAAAAAAAAAAAAAAATGTACTGTTGTATATTTAAGTAGTTATGTGTGGGCAATCGCTGATATCTGAACCTACGGGATAATAATACACTTTCATCAGGGGGCTGAAAAAAGACAGAGTAACATCAAAGGGAATGCAGACTAGCTTCTCACAGCTCTTTCACAACAGCGAAAAGCTGCAGAATCTTTTTTTTTTTTTTTTTTTTTTTTAATTCACTGCATGTGTTTGTGTATGTTTCATATTTAAGTGATCATTATCGTGATCAACAGATTTTGTTTCGGTGCATGAAACTGCAGTTGTCTGATTTTGATTTTTCCTTTTCAAAATATGTTGAGTTTCAAAACATTAGCAGGAACCTGAAAGGAACTGTCAGTGGGAATTAGGGGGTGCTATTAAGAACTGCAATACAAAAAATCAGTATACAAAGCAAAAGTACACGCCAGAATTGAGCAAGAGTTGTGCAAAATGTGCAGAAAGGTGACAGACTCATAGATCTGAACTGGGGACAGTGTCCTGGCACGAACTCACCCTCTGCTCCTGAGTTATGGTGTCAAACGAAGGCCAAAAAAGTGTTTTTGCAGAACATTATGATGTCACAGTAAAGCTGACCTTTGACTATTAGATGTAAAATGTCATCGTTTTATCCTGTTAAGCATTCATGATCAATTTTGTCACAAACAGTTTATGAATTCATGAGTCACGGCCAAAACGTATTCAACCTTGAGTCTAAGTGAGTGTTTGTGCCAGATGTATTGAAATACCCTACAGGCCTTTCTGAAATATCACATTCACAAGAATTATATAAATGTGAGATCATAGCTGTACAAAAATGACATTTGAATATTTGATCTAAAATGTGGTTATCAAACCTGGTTTTGTGAGACCTGACCAGCAGATTTCAGATGTTTCCCTCCTCCAACACCTGATTGGACTGATCTTTGCTTCAAGCTGCAGAAATCTGAGACTGACCCACTCATTTGAATCAGATGTGCTGGAGCAGGGAAACATCTGCATCCAAATACTGTGTAAGAATATTTTTATGTCGGCATTGCCTTTTCAAAAACTTACATACCAACTCATTACAGCTTAGAATATGAGTCAGTGTGTTGCAGACTTCAGTTCATAGTCATTTGAATGCACCTTTTCAAGATATTCCATCCAGTTATTGGTGCTGAAATGGCAACTTTATATTGAGGTTCTACACCTTTGTTATCTTCTGAGCAGTGCTTTAGATTTATCAGAGTGCCAAATCTATCTCTCTGTGGCAGAGTTAGGTTGTGATCTCCACCACTAGGTTGCTGTTGCATTAGTGGCTCATTTCATTCCTCATACACTTGATAGTGAATCAATTAAAAGTGACACTGTGTGACTCCCGTTCATCTACATTTAATGCAAACAACTTAATATCAACGTGTATTGTAGTATTGAATATCTTTTTTTAAGATTCAAATATATAATAAAAAATAGAATAATTGTTGACCCCGCTTCTCTAACCACCAGTTCATCCTTGAGTACAAAGCTGATGGTCCACAGTTGTGGACATTTCCTCAAGACGTTCCTGAGATATTACCTTCACACAGATGGGACGGATGGATGAATGATCAGACAGACACTGACAACATGGTACCTCCAGGCAAGGCTGTCACCAGAAGGCATAAAAAATATAAAAGAAAACCAGCCAGGATCATAACACTGTCCACACAAAGTTACTCAGTTGCTTCAGGTAGTTGATGAGACAGAATACATAGGCTAAACTGGCATCCAGCAGATATTTCATTACATGTATTGTTTTCTTTTTTTTTTACATATGGTTTTAGTATTAGTTCTTCATTTATGCTATTCCCCCACGTTCAGCCACTGCATTTGTAAATTTTGATTTTAGAACTGAGTATTAGTAGTTACTATAACAGCAACAGTGGCTGTGGTCGGTTGATTATTCCACAGCTGCGTTAGTTTAGAACATGTGTAACAAAAGTAACATGTTGACTAGAGCTTATTGTCTCTGTTTAATTGAATTTTCTGCTTAATTGAGAAATTCTCATCCATTGTTGGTGTGGTTATGTTATTCTTAATATTTTGTATTTGTTTTTTTGTTTTTGTTTTTATTGCCAGCCAATTTAGTCCTGTATTTTCTTTTTAGCCTTATTTGTTAAGTTAATGCAGTATCTCATCTATTTTTGACAAATGAATATTTAGTTGGAACAAAAGGGATGTGCTCAATGCAATCAAATCAAATAAAGGCTTTGATTCCAACTGAATGAATGTACAATGCACCTCTGTGATAGAAACTGAGGGCTTCGACCATAATTACAAAAGTAGCAGTGTATTTGTTTGTAGTTTATTGATGTGGACGTTTCTGGTGAATCAGTGAACAACCGCCCTCAATCCAAGTGCAGACCCTGCATATATTACAATAATCATGCTTGTTCCTGAGACTGTGGGCCCTGCTTGTGGCCTTACTTTTGTGCTTAAGCACAGTCAAGGTGACATTAGCATGCTCTTGCTGTTCAGGCTCTCTTGTGGATTTTCTTTCCCATCTTATTGTCTTTAACCACAGTTTTCTTACTTATCTTAAATGAGTGTTTTGTTTGTATAGAGCTTGTATTAAAGAACTTATATTGAGAGGCCTTTGTCGGTCTCAAAGGAAAACTGTATTTTTATTTATTTATTTTTTTTTTTTTTAGGTTTTGATGAAAATGTGATTTCAGAATATTTCATAAACCAGTTACAAAAAAACAAAATCAAGAGTAAACAATTTCAGCTTCACTTTTTTATGGTCTTAAAAAAAATAATAATAAAAAAAAAAACTTGAATATTGAGTATTGTGGAAGTTATGAGCTTCTGTCGTTCTCTCTTAAAGGGGATGACCTGGAAAACATGGCCGGCCAAACTCATTTGAACAACATCAATGAAGGTGACCCCTGAACAGCAGGACGCACGCTGCAGTGGCAATGCTTCACAGGCTATTTAACACAAAATCAGATGATCCTGCTTTATTCTCATCTAGTTCTTCTGTCAAGCAGTCACTTAGAGATATAGTTATAGGTTATGTTGCAATTAGTGATGTATTCTGCATTAATTTTCTACTAAATGAGGCTCTGTCTCAGCAAAGGCAGCATGAGAGTTGGGACTGTGCAGGCCACCAGAAGGAGTCACACAGAAGTCACATAGCTGTGATTTAAAAGCTACTGTTTACATTCATAGTAAACACATAAAGTGTTTGTTGGAGATAATTCAGCTCCCTCATGCTTCAAAGACAGCCCTCGTTTTTTGCATGTGTCCTCACAAGTTTAATTTTACCGTTTACTGTTAATGACTCTTTTGTAATTGCTAATGTTGGCAATTAGACAATCGCCTCCTCTGCCCTATTCACAACCCACAACAACAAACCGCTAATAGCACATTCACTGTATGTATGGTGAAAAATGGATGATCGCGGAGCCGCACTCTGTTCCTCTATCCGTCACTATTTATAGCCCAAACAATTAAGCTGAGAAGACCTTCATTAGCCTGCTGCTATTCAGCGGGACCCTGAGTCGCCTTGCCAGCCAGCCAAACAGGTGTTCCTTAATAATCACTGCTGAATTGCCAGCAACACTGGTTTGCGATTTTCTCTCCATATGTTTCAAGCTGTTAGCAGTCCTCTACTGAGAAATGAATGACTTTCTAAGCCTCATTACAATTTCTTATAGTACTTACAGGTGGCTGTTGGCTTGCAGTCTGACCACACCGGGAATGTTTGTGACATTGAGCTACAGTATCAATACGACACATAATACAGTATGTTAAATGCAGAAGATGTTGACAATAGTATGATTAAAATTTAATGTTATTGTCATGACTGTGATGCAGCTGCAACCCATTTATTCTTAGAGAAAAACACATTTGCTATGGTAAGGGATAGCTATTTTTTAAATGAAGGATATCCACCGGTATGTTATTTGTGTGGACATTTCTATCATTTAAGATGAGACAGCAGGCTGCACTTCTCCACTGTAGCTGAGCCAAAAGACAGAATAGGACAAGCTGCCAAATGTTTTGTAAATACTGCAGTGGTATGACACCATTTGGTCCAGTTAGGATTCAGTTCATTTGTTATCTAATCATGCAGCGATAAAATATAATCACACTGGTTGTGTATCGGAGAGGTTGGTTTTGGGTTTGATAATATCCATTTTCCATCCCATAATTACTGCACATGTATGTTACAAAGTATCTTAACAAGGCAGGGCCATCATAAGGAGTATGTCTTTCTGTTTGTCTGTGTCTTGCCTTTGTCTTGAGGAATGTATGGTTCTAAGAAACATAAACATGTGCTTATTTTAAAGGTTAAGTGTTAGGTCAGAGGTTATTTAACATCTGGACAGAGGTGCCTCTCTGTCCGGAGGAGGTGAGATTTTGCAGATAATAAAACATATATAAAGAGAGGGTCTTGGGCTAAATGGAGGGGATCCTACATTTGGCACTATTTTTTGACACTATTTTCTTGTAATAAATGTCTTTTAAATGCAAGTGAAGACAGTGTCAGAGGTAATCACTTCTTTCTATCAACACATCGATATACAACACTAATGTGGTAAAAGTATGACAGCACAAAAACTAAGAATACATTGGCCAATTAAAAAAAAAAAAAAAAAAATGTTTAAATGATCTGAAGAGATCCTAAAACATCTTGGTAATGCATATTTACAAAACTACACAGAGATAATAAATAGTGATTTTATTTATTAAAATTAGCACTCAACACTTCAATTTCAATTGAAATAACATTATTTTTTGGGACTTATTCTCATTATTATGGGTTGTATCAATTTTGCTTGCCAAGTTTACAAGGCAGTTGGACCCTGTTTGAATTTTCAAAGTATGAATATATATTTATATATTACAACTTTCTCTTCAGGTTTGTGTAATTAAAAGTTTTACGATTGAATGAATGAATATTAAGCATGTTCAACCTTGCTTACTATTTGCAACAAAACACTTGTTTGTTCTATGATCATGCCTCAATAGCTTAAGTTTTTAAAGAGTGTTGCATCGTTCTGGAGGAAAATGTACAGTTTTGACTTCTTTTTTGTCCTATATTGCCTGAAGTAAATTAGCTCCCTAATAATTACGCACAGCTCGATATAAGGTGTTAATCACTTTAGGCTACACCCCCACTCATTACACAAAAACACATCACCTGATAATGTTTTAATTCAATACACATTCTAGTTTATGAGGCTTGGAGTTGGAAAACATGCATAAAAATGATGATGAGGCCAACATACTTATTCATTCTTACCTCATTATTGTGCACATGGTGTGTTGTGTTGAACATAATAAAAGATCACAAATTCCATCTACATATGTGATAATTATTTGTAATATTCATTCCAATTTGTAAATTAATTTCTAGCTTTCCGTGTGTCTATGCCTCTGTAAACCCTGGTCTCAACATCAGAACACATTTTCCTCTAGAAACTCAACTGGACTCTGCTCCCTGCCCATTAGGAAACTGGCAGCTGCTTTTAAAGGGGATGACAGGGGTTAATGTGATTGGATACTATGAAAGCCTTCCTCAGCTTCATCTGCTTTTAATGTATTCCTCCCACTATGTATTCAGACTCCCTCTTTTTCAGATTGTGCCAGAACTTCATTTTACCGAAATAAACTTGCACATTCAACCTTTTGCTGGTTTTTACCCTTGGCGACGTAACTGCCATATTATAATGAAAAACAATTAACTCATTAACATATAGTCTATAAACATTATTTCTAGAGTTGTCTACCATGGCACAGGCTGACTGGTGGTCACCATGTCACATACCTGCTCAAAAGAGACATCATCATATCATTTAAAATTATTGAGAAAATTGGCAATAATTTGCTTTTCTGTTATTATTACCTCTAAATTACCGAAATCTTAGATGTTTTGGCTAAAACCACTAGAGAATTAATGCCATGGAGGATTCTAATGGCACCTCCTCTCTCATATTTTGGGTTCTGTATGACAGTTGTTGAAAAAGCATGTTGTACTGCTTTGCCAAAGTAGTCACATGTCTATTTATTTTGTTCTCAAGACTTACTTGAAATCTCATCATCACCCCATCAGTTTCTTTGTGCATCACTAATTGTCAAGAGGTAAATCACAGATGTGAGCTTATTTATCTGTTGACCTATTTTAATGGAAAATAACAAAAGAAAATGTTTGTTGTAGAAAAAGAAAAGTGGTGTCGAATAAATGTTATGTGCCTACAATCGTAATATCAGTGGCAGCTGAATCACTATGCTATTCATCTTTGACAATGTTCAAATAATTTATTATTTTTTTTAAACAGCTCGTTTTTGTGTCAAACCACCTCTGATAGTGCGTTTTCCTTCCTGTCTATGACAGTATCTTCAACATCAGAATAAACCATTACCAGCATTAGCTGATATGATGATATTTCCATTCATTCAGCCATTATATACCTATAGCATTATACCAATTTAAATAGAGCTGTCAGTCTGTCTTTGCAGTGTAATTATGATAAAATACTAATTAGGGCAGACCTGACCTGTGCAGACATGCCCACACTCTCACACATCTACTCCAGATGGCAGCAGGTATAAAGGATGCCTGGGGAAAAGACCTTCTCTAAGGTTGTATGCATTAAACATAGGGAGGACCTGTCCTATAATCAAAATTCTAAACATTTCTCATTTGGTTTAAATTATCAGTTATCATGATCAATTCTGCCAATGTGCACAAAGATTGCTTGTGTTGGAGCAATCTGAGTTAGAGGGATGCAAACAGATCTGAGATCTGTGGCTAATTTGGCATGCAACAAAAATGTTAGTGTGGTGTGATGCATATTTACACCATGGGGAAGGAAGACTATTATTACTCTGCTTAATCATGTGTGTATTATACTGCTGAAAGATGCAAAATGTCAGATTCAAAAAAAAAAAAAAAAGAAAAACACAAAAACACACAAAAACCAAAAACTAATTGTAGTTATAAATGTGGTTCACAGAGGTATATAGGTAATAAGTAGCTGTAGATCTGCTTTAGTCAACTGGTCAATTCATTGCTGAACTGAACTGTCTGGATGAACTCAGCAACTATTGGATCGATTTCTTCCTGGTAAAAATATTTCTTTGTTTAATCCCAGCAACAACTATCGGGCAGACTGCCATTGGATTTGCAACAGACATCCATATCCTTCTTCTGATGTGTTATAATAACTTTGGTTATCCCTCCACAATCCATGAAATTCTATTATCATCCAACACTATCATAGTTCCAGCTTTAGTCCAGTTTATATCACATAGCTATTATGTCTGACAACAATTGCATGAAGTGGCTTAGTGTGTAAATTCACCAAGGTGCTCGGGCTACTTGAAATAAAGCATCAATGCTCAGATATTCTGGACTCCTATTACAAGCTGCTGTGTGCCTTACATTAATTGATAGTAACTCAGAAATAAAGAGGTGTCACCAGTGCTGGATAATATGATATAATACAACATAATATAATACATCACACCAAGTTATGCAGAGCACAAACTAGAGCAACAGGCTTTGACAATATGTGCAGAGAGAGAGAGACTATCCTCACAAGAAAAATGACAACATCAGTTGTTTTCCATTGACAGAAAACAGACACATTCTGGTTGAATATGCTTAACTGGAGAAATATATCACATACATCACCACATAAAGGTTACTTTTTTTTTCATTGCTGCCACTTTTTTTTTTTTTTTTTTTGCAGTGATGGAGCCATTCAAGGCTTCTAGATTAAAGTACTTGTTCCACACTGCAACTGCCGAGCTGGTGAGGCCAACATCATCAGCACAGCACAAAAAAAGGAGGGAGGTCGCTTCTCTCTTTCTCTCTGTCTCTCTTGGAAGCCTGCAATACCTGCCACTGTTCAAATGTGCTAGTGTATCACATAGATAAGCACTGAGATGTACACAGAGACACTGACAAAGTCCAGGTCTGAGGCGACAGCTATAGAATGAATTGCACATCTAATGAAAGTCTGATTGGATTGGGTCAAAACCTGCTCAGTGATATTATTACACATCTCAATTTCAGATACACATTATACCATAATATCAACTTGATGCTTTAAAGTTAAAGTGATGGTCCACAGTAATTTGAACCCAGGGTCTATTTCACTACAAATACAGATCGAACACCATGTCAAGAGCTATTTTACATCAGTCAAAGTAATTTTGAATTTGACTGTTTTTTTGTGCTTGTGGCCAATTAGTTAACACTGAAAGTGAGTGGGGCGGTCAGCCAAACATATCCAAATCACCATTTTTAACCACTAATAAAGCTCAAAATATCACTTGAATGAATAGGGTCCCTACACATAAACTGAAGTACTGATAACTTATTAAGTGTACTGAGACTTTTTAAAAGACTTAGCATCATCCCTTCATAACAACTCATGATGAAGGGTGTCACTGATTGTTTATTTACCGCCCGATGGAGACAATGGAGACTGATAGAAGACGTTTGTCAGAATTGGAACTGATTGACACTGGACAACAAACCATTTTACTGAAAATACTGAGACAAGGGGGGATTCGTGGCGATGTTGTTGTTGTGAAAGAATACAACTGGCAAAGCGAGATTCCGGAAATGAGGTAATTCTAGCGGACCAATCAGAGCGATGTGGTCTCTGTGTGCTCTCTGTCATTTCAACAGATAGTTAAAAAAAACTGGGGAGGTGCACATCAGCCCACGCAGAGGGCTTCAGACGGACGGTATCTATGGATAGAGACGAACATAAATCAGACTTAAGATTTAACTTTACTATCAGATGATGTTTTCAACTAGAGATTCAGAAAATAATAATAATTAGTATCAACTGTCCCCTGCTCACTGATTCTCATGAATTTGGCCCATAGCAATTCCTAATGATAGTATATCCAATGAAAATAATGGCCTCAACACAAGATTAACTCTTTTTTTTTACTTGCCTTGAAAAACCTTTTCCTTTTACCTACTTGTGTTTGACAAGGTTTATTACAATCAAAAATGAACATAAATTAGTCCGTAGAGTTAAAGTAAAAGCAGCACTTGATCTGTTATTGTAGCAAACATATTCAAAGCAGTTCATTTGTACTTATCACAGTCGTAACATCAGCACACGCAAATGGATTTAGGTAAAAACCAGATGTGGCTCACTACAGAGGCACGCTAACATGCTCCTGTTTCTCACGTGTTTTTTTTTTTTTTTTTTTTTTAATGATGCTGTGCCTATTGTTTTCCTCCATCAATAATATATGGCACATATGCTTACTACTGAGACTAATGTTTTGGTGTGGGATTTGTGCTGGATTAAGGTTCAAAAGAATGCCTGACAGTCAATTGTTCATAGTTGGCATTCTCACTTCTCCCATAAGACTGCTGCTTTACTGCAGTTCGGGTTTTGTATAAAAAAAAAAAAAAACACAACAAATAGAACCTATATTATGCAATCTTGCATTATTTTTTTTAAAGTATGTAGAATATGCTAAAAGAAGAAGTGATTTCAGTATTACACTACAGTGCCACTATCCTTTATGTGTTCAGCGCAGACAGAGAGTGTTGTTTATTACAGTGGTGACTGAATGAATCAGTCTGCTCATTTTTACAAGTGATCCTGCGCTGATAGAAAGACTTTATCAATTGGACTAATTGAAGTATGTTTGCTCTGATTTTGACGATGCATATAATTTCATTATGCATGGGTGAATGCTTTTTCTAATATCTTAATCAGTAGCAGTTACCAGCCTTTAATCATTACCTCATCGCTTCAAGAATCACAAGTAGCATCAAGGGTTGTGTACCCTGGCTCATCACCACGTGTTTTGTCATCGTTATTCTATTTGTCCAGTGTCTCAGATGCTCTGACCGCACGCAGACAAATAGAGTAAACTAAATGTGCAATGACCCCCTCTTATCTTACCAGGAGTGTGATTGTAGACAATAGAACCTGGCCACCACTTGTACTCCAGTCTACTAGGACAAACACAGGCCACCAATGCGCGGTGGATCCTAGATCTTTTGATAATTACAGTAATGTGTAATTATGACTGTTACACAAAGAAGAGGTCAGACAAGAGGCTGGGACTTGGATCATGACTGACGATGGCTTGTCAGGATATGGATCATTTACCTTCTTCATGAAGATGATAAAACAGAAAATAAGTTCATGTGTTTCCAGCAGAAGTAATATTTATCTATCCAAGGATGAAGCAGTAATTTATATTGTAACCCAAGCAATAAAGCTCTCACACAGAGGTCAATAGATCCTCACAGTAAGTGTTAAAACATTTGCTTTTTACTACCAACATCAATATAGATTCCATGCCTGCAGTTGCATTTAGTGATAATATTTAAAGTGAAAAATAACCTGAGATGTTCAGATACACTTTGGTCTGTTTTATAATAAACTGTGGTTTGTGCTTCTACGACCGCTAAGCACAGCTCTGATGGTGTGAGGATACAATTCAACTAAATTTGTGCTGAGACAAAGCACCAAATAACTTGAAAGTGCGACTAAAACAGATGCTTTTTCCACATATCCAAACACGACAGCTGAACACAAGATCTCAGACCCAATGTAATGAATTATGCTCATGTCCAAACATTGTAAAACATGTCATTCCTGACAGATAGTACAATTACTGTTACAAAAGCTGTGCAACAAAATTACGAGAGGTTAGCGTAGACGCCCGGTCATGCATTAGTTATCCTGTCAATGTTAGTTCAGTTTAAGTGGAAGTCATCAGTTCATTCAGTCTGGGCTGCAGGGGATAGATAAATGACATGGTAAAACTGAAGATTTGGCACACACGATAGAGTCTGCTCTGTGTTGCATATTCATATCTATTTTCAAACACAAATCTTGTCTAATTTAATTTCTTGTGAGGTCAGTGGGTAATAAATACTTGGCTTTGAACAAATAACTACAGACAGGCTACACTATTTTTACACTGATATTTGATATTTTGATGCCAGAAAGCACACGTCTGTCCAAATGCCAGCAAATGTTTGTATGTGAGTTGGAAACTTCTATTACTCACCAATGTGTTTCACATCTTAGTCCATGGGGTCCCTCAGGAGGTAACATTTACTGCTGTGTAGCAGCTTTCTTCTTTAGAAAAAGCACATTTAGTTTTGCTTTTTCCCTTTTCTTGTCTTTGTTTTCTCCCCACATTCACTGAATAACTCAACAGCCACAGGAAAAAGAAAGAAAAAAATACAAGACCACCTGAGGCGTCTTTGGAGCACAACTTCTCATATGTACTTCTCAGTACCAATTCTTTCCTCTGGATGAGACATGGAGCTGGGGTTAAGCCCTTTGGGATCACAAAGGAGTACTCTTAAGATTCACATAATGTACAGAATGCCTCTTGAGTCTTCCGCTGGTACAAATGTCTGACCTGTAGAGAGACCGGCACTGATTCTCATTCAAGCCACGCTTTCCCTTGGCATGAATACTCCATCAAATCAAGACAGAGAAGAGCGTAATAGGTGGTGTAGGGTATCAGGAGAAAAAAAGGTATTCATAAGCTGCAATACAAAGCTTGATAAACCAAAATAGTATTCCAGATATCATGTTGCTGGTGGTACTGGAGAGGTGGTGTGCCCCCAGTGTGTATCTCCGGTGCCTCCGCCTCTTCGTGTCCACCAGTCTCCAGCTGTGGTGGAGGCACTGAGTGATAGAGCAGTGTTGAGCTATGCTGCTGCTGCTGCTGCTGCTGTTGCTGCTGCTGCTGCTGCCACGTCCTTCCTGCTACAGCAGCAGTCTCTGCTCAAATAAATGCCTAGTCTGTCACAGTTCTCTGCTGCAACGCATTAGATTCATCCTTCCTCTCTCATACACTCCCTCCCTCTTTCTGCCCTCCTCCCTCCTTGCACACTCTCCTTCGTTCACTTGTGCTCAGCCACACGTGAGGAGACACAGTAGGAGCCTAGAATACAAATAGGCCATCGTCCTTAAAGACGTGATTGTGCTCTTTGAATTTGATGATTTTTAAGCCAAAGTGAAAGAACGGATGGGCCGAGTAGGTTTGATTTTTGGATCCCTGGCTTACTGTCTTCTATCTACCTTACCTCTAGTGCACTAAGCTCTCTGTGAGTGTTGCTATTACTCCCGACTGCAGGGTATTTCTATCAACAAAGAAACAGAGAAAGTGGAATTAAGAAGTTAGTATTAGAGTTCACATCTCCTGAGGATTAATGTTTTAAATCTGGGTCTATACATAACACCCCTTGTTTTGGGAGTGAAATCCCACACATACACAGCCCTACACAACAAACAGTGAATGTTCCACTGAATAATAAATATATAATCTGGGATTTAAAAAACATATAAGCAACATATTTTGTCCTTTTTCGTTTTGAATTTATAGTTATACAGAGCTACTACACACACATAGAACAACTTCCAATTTGGAGGTTACAGCCCCCAGTGCTCTGATAACCACAGGCACCACTGTCCCCTTTACTTTCCACATCTTTTCCAGCTTTTCTTTCAACTCGTGGTATTTCTAATCTTCCCAAGCTCCTTCTTCCTGATGTTGGTGTCACTGGGGATTGCTTCATCTAACACCACTGCCGCCTTTCTCTGTTTGTTGACCAACACTGTGTCCAGTTGATTAGCCATCACATGTTTGCTCGCCTGGATCTGGATCTGATTTCTCGATCCCTGACTTCCTGTCTTCTCTCCACCTTACCTCCAGTGCACTAAGCTTTCTGTCAGTGTTGCTGTTTGTGTACGGTGGGACAATGTGTGTAACAATGGGTCAACAACAGTGTTAGTTGTTGTAACAGTGTGTTACATGTAACATATCTGATTCTGCAACACTGGCATGCTAGCTAGTGATCCCTGTGCAAAAGGGACTGTAGTGTAGTGTCATCACTACAATTAATTAAAAAAGCTCAATGTGAGCCATTATTCTCTTTTATTAGCAAACAGCTCATTGTCCTGTGAGCTGCGCAGCTCGGTGACACAGATGTGGTCTGAGTTACACCATCGCTTGTTAATAAACATCGCAATCCTCACGTCCTTCCTCTTGTCAGTCTCGTTAGCCTCCCTGTCCTCTGACAGGTCTCACTGAGACACATGATGCTGCTCTCCCTGTAGCTACTCCCTCTGTAGGCTGGTCAGTGCCTTGAGTTCTTCTTTGTATGGGGAGAGATTGTACATTCCCCATAGTTACAGACGGTATTGATGGTTTGTAGCATCTTTTCTCCTCACGGTGCTTAACTCCTGCTCTGCATCCAGCTTATCTCCACTGGGATCTTGGGTCTCTTGTCAGGTTATATCTTTGAAAAAAAAAAAACACAAGAAAAAAGAAAAGAAAAGCTGTCCCGACAAAAAGTAAGAACAGTTTTAGATAAAAAGTTTACATTAAAAGAGGAAAAAAGTAAGAAAAACAAGACGCTGCCACTCATGCAGTGCCATGACAACAGTACAATACATTCATGCAATATGACTGCAATATTTATTTAAACAGTTATTTTTAGACAATGGTGATTCAATACCTACAGATAAAGAAAAGAAAAACACAGTACACACATCTTTTTCAGTGTAAGAGTTGCTGTAGTTAAATTGTCATCTGACCTCAGAACTGTTGCGTGTCGTCTACCTCCTTGTTGATTCTACAGGGCTTTGTGTGCCTTATCCTCCTACCCACTGCAGATTAGGGGACCGACTATCTATAAAGTGCCTGTTAACTTTACCTGCTTTGTCTGATGGATCTGCTTTTTGGCCTGAGTATTGCTTTACTCTATCACAAACAGATGGATACAATTAATTCCCTGCTGTGCAGTTGAACTGTTGAACAAGCATTTCTGGAGCAGCTATCTGACTGTGTAGGAAAGGCTGCGTTCCAAGAAAGCTCATGAGATCTAGTAGCATTAGTCACTGGAGTGTTGTATAAATGCGGGTGGTAGCACACAAAACACACATTAGGAAAATATTTGAAAAAATAACAATAGTTATGTGGGGCAAAAGACTGTGCTCTGTTATAAAGTGCTGTTATCCAACTGTCTCATCAATAAAATCTTGAGCAGTTTAAGCCATGTTTGTAATTCCACATTCACTGAATTTCTTCTCTGCGTTCTCTTCTTTTCTTCTGTGTAATACAGACAGATCAGACTATGAATAAAAAATAGCAAATTTCTGTTTTCTCATTTATTTCCTATATGAATAATTTGTGACAAACTCAATACCTTGATCATTTAACTAGCAATGCCTGCAAATATAAGATACATCAGGATGTGAGACATCACGATGTATAAAAGTTAGAGGTGCCCTGCATGTTTTATTTTAGCAGTGCTGTAAAGACCATACATCACACATCTTCTTTATGCAGATATAAAAAAAAAAAAAAAAAAAAACAGGAAATGTGTACAAAGCATTTAAGAACACATAAAATGTACTAATGAGTGTGGATTCAGACTCTAGCCACCCCCAGATGTGTTGACCCAGCAGCGCTTCAGTGACCAACAACCACAAGAGGTTAAGCTGTTGGCTGAGTCATTGTTCCACACTCACATCACTGATAGACATGTCTAGACTGACATAAGCTGTTTGCAGATGCAGATGTGACAGGGGTCTCGACATCAGCTACTGATCTCACCTTGGTCAAAATGGGAAAAGCCAATAACCAAAGGATGATTTCCAGAGAGTCCAGATGAGGCAAAGTAGGGCAGAATTCCCCCCTCGCTGTTCAATAAAAAGGGTCACGAGAGACCTAAAACATGGTTTGGGTAGCCCCAACTCATAATGTCTTGTCAATATGCTTGTCACTGCAGCATCTCTTTTAGGTGAGCCAAAGTGAAAACAGCAGCTGATCCCGAGACCCCTGTCACATGTGGATCTGCCAACAGTTTCTGGCAGGCTAGACATGTCTATCTGTGATCTGGGTGTGGAACAATGACTTTGTTAACAGCTTATTCCATGTGGTTGTTGGTCACTGAAGCACTGCTGGGGCAACAAATCTGGGGGTGGCTAGAGTCTGAATCCAGAATCATTAGCACATTGTATGTGTTCTTAAATACTTTGTACACAATTTTTCTTATTATATCTGCATAAAGAAAGTGAGAGATAAATACATGGTCTGTACAGCACTGCTGAAACAAAACATGTGGGGGGTGCTTATAAAAACACAGTACTATATATACCTGTCAAATGTCAGCATCCAACTCTGAATCTTGTACAACAGCTACTGTGTAAAAGCTTCTGTGTAACAGACTTAAAGGACTATTTTAGATCCACATTGAGAAAGTGATAGAAGCACAATAAAAATTACAGATCACAGAGGTCAAAACCGAGTCAAGTAAAGAATAACCTCAAGATCCTAGCTTTATGTGCTATTTCTTTTCCTTTCTCCAGTGGGTATAGATGATTCTGTCATCTCTAACCATTTTTCTCTCTTACTTGTTTCCATGACAGCGAAAACTTTCATGTGTTTAAATGTATTGATGATGTTTTTTTTACATAATGTGTTGCTACATAAAAAAATATAGATCAATGCGGCACACATTGATTTGTCCATTTTCACAAGCTTTTTTCTTCACCTTAACCCTCTCATTAGTTTATTTCTTCTGTCTATTCCCACCGAGAATGCACTGAGCATTTGTGCCAAAAGTTTGGATACAAACAACCCCTCTTCACCCATTAGTGCATCACAGCATGAGACAAGCACAACAAAGCACAGCACATCTTAAATTCACAGCAGATACGATAGATCGCGACCTTTGAAATTAGAGGAATTAAACAAAGAAACAAAAAGAAAAAAAGAAAAGCAAAGGAAAGGAAAATAGGTGTGTAGCAATATTAGTATCATGCTTCTGTGCATCACTACTTTAAAGAAAAAAAATATTGGCCACTTCCTACCTTCTGCAGTACTTAAGCAAGCACTCCAAGAACACCATTCAGTTATCTTTGCAGCGATGCAACTGTCTTTTGATGGATGGCATTTTCAGAGACACAATATTTACTTTCTAATCAAATAAAACTAAAATCAGTCTTATAAAAGTAAATTCACAGATAAAAGTCAGTAATTTTAAATATACTAAATGTGAGTATACCTAAATATTTTTAAATTGGTTGTAGTCTTGATGATTAGATTAGTTTCATTGAAATAAGTGTGAATTTAACAATTATCATCTGGCTCTGTACCAAACTGTAGAAAAAAAAAAAAAAAAATAACTCAAAATGTATTTTATCTAATTAACCATATTTTTTTTTTTTTCTTCATCTTCTTCTTCTTTTACTTTGAAATCTTATGTTTTGGATCCTAAACAGGAAATGTTAGGTAACATTTTTTTATTTGATCTTCACTAGTTTTTAATTGCTTGTTCTCTCATCTGTGTTACATAGTTTCACCAATTTTGGAGCAAAATGGTTAATTACTTTTTGTGTATTCCTGCTGACAAATTAGAGTGCGATAATGAAGTATTTCTTTGCCAGATTATCCTAGTGGAGGTTGGTAACATACGCATATACATATCAATCGACCCTGTGTTCATTTATTTCGCTGACACAGATCAAAATGGTGAAAAAGCCTGAAAGAAAAATAAGGAGAGATGGTGATAGAGATGACAGAAGAAGAGCCCAGGATGCGTAACTTGATCATCCAATGCTGTTCTACCCAAACAGAAACTGATTTGATCACATTCAAACAACACAGGCCTCAATACCACACAGACATTTTCCTTATATTTAAGTGCAGTTTTAATGCTGTGCGCATTTATTTTTACCTGTCATTGAAAGTAACTCCTGGATCACCCACTTAGCACTGACCTGAAGTGAATAACCACACTGCTCTCCAGAAAGAAAATCTTTCACCGTCCCCCAGTTACTCACCTAAGCAGTGTTAACAAGAAGCCCGAGAACTGTGTGATGTGGTTTAACCTGCTAGTGGTGAAGTTTATACAGATTGACATTGTGTTTATTGACTGACTTGCAATTCAGTTGAAACTTTATACTTCTTGATGCAATTTGACTCAATTCAGCAGCAGCTGATAACAGTCCTCATACATACTCGCTGCCACTTTTCAGTAACAAACGTCATAGAATATTAAATAAATCTCAGCAGACTGAAGCTTTTGAAGCATGATTTGCTCATGCACCTAAGACAGACAGTGGACTTCAGGCTCATTGGCTTGTTAGCTTGTTGTTAGTGATAGTGTTCTTTGGACTTGCTGCTACATTTAAGTTACACAGCTTTAAGTGCGTATAAGCGATTGTGATATTACATTTAAATACCTTAGTTGTCTTCAGGTACATTTTTACTACTACCATGATACATCGTATTAGTACCACATGAGCTGGTGTATTTATTTTTGGTTGGCATAAGAAAAAAGTGTAGATGTAGAATCAACACAGTCACAGAAGAAAAAAGGCAATCTATTTTTGACATTCACATCTGTTTCTGTTTTTGTTTGTTTGTTTTTAATTGCTGTTATAACCAACAGGCATTAAGAGCACAAAAATAGAGACGCAGTAATGCTAAACATAATCCACAGTGACATCATTTTTAATTTTATTGTATTGCTGGGTAATTTTTTTTTTTTTTTTTTTGTCCTGGCCCAGGTGCAGCTGTACCTCTTGTGTCCCATGACACCACCAAGAAAAAAATAAATAAATATTTATTTTAGGACACGTATATTTCCTGGAGTGTCAGCTGAGTACAACTCTTAAAACCTGCTCTATTGTCCCGTGGATGCAGAAAAATCAGCAACTACAGCGGAGAAGAAAATCATATGGTTCATTGTATAATATACCCATGTGATGGTCATTCTTACCCTGTAAATTATGCAATTTGAAATTTATTGAACTGCGAAACTTTTACAACCTCAAGTATAACAACAGATTAAGCAAAAGAAGTAAAAGTAACTTCCACATCTATTTAATAAATCATGAGATAGATTATCAGACATTTTAGCCGCTCGATTTTCCTGATTGAACAGTCCACTGACTGTTTTTTTTTTATCATCAGAAATCGTCCTGTAGATCTATAGATTTGGGTCAGTGGGAACCGACTAAAACTAATAGAAGCCTCAACAGACTGATTGTTATCACACGTTCATATGAGTGAACAATGTGAGTTTGTGCAGAAAGGTCATTATCAGACCTCGTTGCCAACTTTTTTCCCCCTAAACTTTATTCAGAAACTAAAAGTAAACACATGAGCACAGATAGTTAGAGGTTCATGAGATATCGTAATGTTAGGCTGAGGTATGTTTGATTGTGATGATAAAATATGTTTTTAGGTATATAATAAAATTAAATGAAATTAGCTTGTGTCAAGCTTTTTTCTTTGTGTATGTCATTCACCATGGATCCCAAATTAATATTGAAGATTTAGCCTTCTTTTTTTCCAATTCAAACCTATTCATAATGTTGAGATTAATGAATTTAATAAAATCTGATGCAGATCTAGATAATGACTCAGATCTGACAGACATGAGTAGGATTGTTTGTCCTCAGCAAAAATATAACCTTGATTGTGTTTATTTAGAACTTTATTTTTCATATTTATTCATTTTATCCATTCCAATCATATGAATGAGATTGTATCTTTATTTGTTTGCCGACAACGTATGTAACAATTCCTAAATTTCATTTGCTGAAAGGAAGAAGTCTGTGTTTGGTTGAAACTCCACATTTTCTTTGTCAGTGGAGACTATTTCACATTTTCTCCAGCCATTACTCTATATTATTAATATTAACTATGCATAATTTAATGAGGTTAATATTATGCAATTAGGGTCATTACTTTTCTTGCTGTTGCACTCACTGTGAGTGGTGTCAGATAAATTGCTCAGATGTAAAATGTAAATGTAAGCTTTAGATGATTGAACCACATTGGTGACAACTTGACATTTATTCCTGAACCTCGTCCTGGACCCACATCTGTCAGAACCATTCCAAGGTATCACGTGTAGTTTGATATAGGTTTAAAAGAAGAAAGAAGGAAATATATGGCATTGTTACACCGCCCTCTAGAAGTGTTTTATGAAGTGTGTAGAAGTGCAGGAACGTAGCCTTAATGCACCAAAAATGATTTCCTCCCTTTGTGCAAACCAACCACCAAACACTGAGGTACCAGTGAAAGTCAGGCTGTTTGTTACTGACTCACAAAAAAAGAAAACAGCGAACAACAAGTGAAAAGTGCACCAGTAATAACAACAATTGCAGGGTGAACCTAGGCCAAAACCATAAACAGAAAGAGCTATATTATTAGCAGTGGGAACTAAATCCTAGAGCAACATAAAAATCTAACAAAAGACACTTACTTGCTCCATGCTGGCAAAGAAAAAGACAGTTCACCTCTACATTCAGGGCTACACACAATAAAGTGAAAAAGCTTCATACCACCAATCAATTAAGAGAAAAGAGACAGAACAGAAGAGGGGTTTTGAAAGCCAAAAGCAGAGTGCAGACGCTGTTGCCACGTCTGTCACTGGATGGATCGTTTTTAAACGTCAGGTAAAGGAGGACGAGCCAATCAGCAGCCGATCAGGCGGTTGTAAGGAACCAACCGTGAGCCAACACTCCTCAAGTCAAGTCTCCACACACAGTCAGCCAGAGGACGACAACCAGCCAGCAGGAGATATTGAACCGTGTACTCAACCTAAAGCTGCACAAAAAAAAAAAAAAAAAAACAGCAAAGACATTCTCCACACAAAAAACCAAACACACCTGAAAAATCTGAAAATTACAGGAAAAAGGGGGCCATAGCTGGCATGAAAATTTTATGATTCTGATCAGATAAATAATTGAAGGATTAGGAAAAAATCTCCAACCAGCTGTTGGTTTTAACTAATTGAACTAAAACTAAAAATATCCCCCGCTTATCTAATGGGATGGAAAAAAAAAACACATTATGTAGTGCTTAGCCATAGGGGATTTACCTACTGAGGAAGGAAACCCAAACACCTGTTACTCAACACTCTTTATTTTTTTTACCAAACAAAACAAATTTTATTTTTCAGTTCCCTAAAGGATTGAACTCAACACTGTTATAAATAAGGGCCAACCAGCCCTCAAGTTTAAATAAAGGTAATAATAAATATCATGTGAAGCACTCTGCTGCTAACGCAGTTCTTCATCATGCTACCACCAGACAGACCATTGTTAAAATCCCTTTGTAGGCAGAATAAAATGTTTATTTATTTTCTCCTCGTGCTAATTACTTATTAGTAGGACACATTCATTTTTCCCTAAAGTGGTTTATACATCATTCCCCCCATTTTTCCAAATTAATTACATCAGAGGTTCAAAGAAATGGTAGAAATGCTAATGTAGCCCACACCACTGCTGTAGGAGCTGGAGAATTCAGGTCAGTGGAGAACAGTACTTTCGGCAACACACACGATCCAGACTCTTCCTATCAGCAGAGGAGGAATACAGATGAAGCAACACGGTTATGCAGAGCCAGATGTTTTAAGATCATTAAGAGTAAAATACTGCTGCCTCAGTCAAGAATTTGCAACCAAGATTAAGTGCCCTCATTTCTTCCCATCCTTAATAGCCAATATTGTGGATAATGTCTAAAATAGGATTTTACAGCTTTGTGAGCCAGTGGTACAATCAAAGATAAACACTTTAATGTGTCACAATCATTACAGCAGAATTATAAATGAATGAAATAAATAAAAACTAAACAATAAAGTCGAGTTTTTTTTGTTTTGTTTTGTTTTTGTTTTTTCTGCCTTAACAGTTTTCACACTAGAGACACAAAACAAAACATAAAACAAAATCCACTTACTTCCTAAAGTTGCTCACAAATGCCCTTAAGGATGTGCAGCCATCAAGATTGTTACAGTGTTACACCATGACAATGTATTAATCACATTTTGTGTCCTGCAGGTGATATGGAGAGAGTGCACAGAGTGAAACAAGGCCCACAGTGGGGATTTGCCAGTGGGCTTTTCCTTTCAAATGGCATGTGATGATAACCTCCTTGTCTTCTGCCTAGAGATTAACAACCAGGCAGGCCGTATGGATGGATATTCTCTGGCAGCATAGTTGGACTTGAGAGGCATAGAGGTCAGAGACTATCTAAACAGCAGATGGTTTGTTGGACCTCTTTGGGAGTATGCTAAAATGGACCCAATACACAAATGAAAGCTTGCATATGAGGACTCTTTTGTCCTATAACTGATGGCAACTGTAAAAAAAACAAAAAACTAAACAACAGAAAAAAATATTTCAGTATAATCACTGTAAATAAATGTAGTCAGAGGGATGTAGTAGACAGCAGCACTAATTAGATGTACTAAAGCTATAAACCTGCACAGTCTTCCTCCAAACTACATAAACTCCTACAGCTGACATTCAACCACCAGTAATACAGCCCGTCTTTTTAACAAAGCCAGTGTATCGAGGTCTAATATCATAACAATTTGATTATAAGCATGGCCTTGACTATCTAGATAAAACTAGAAACACCTGTCGCCTCATTGCGACGTGAGTTGTGGCAGATGTTGTTTCCTAAAGTAGTTGAACCATTCTATTAGAGGAAGATCAAAACTACAGCTGAGCTTTAAAGTGAAACGCTCCTCTGAGCTTCATATTTCCAACATCTGGAGTATAAACAATCACATCAGACAAGGCAATCATTACAGAGGGAGACCACGCATACAATGAAACATCATTAACACAGAATAGAAGAAAGAAATGTAATGGCCTCGAATGCAAATTCACTCACACATGCATCCGCAGTAAAGTAATGGTGGAATTAACGCATCTCTACTTCTCTGTTCAAATTTACTGGAAAGGCAGTTATACACACATTTCTACTCTGCAATACAAAAAAAAAAAATAGTCTATCACAGTGTCAGAGGACTGTCTGTTTTGTAGAATGGTTTAATGAAATGTGAGCTTATTATCCTTGAGACAATGTTCTTTTCTTATTTGATATTTTGTTCTTATTACAAAAAAGATCCTTGTAAGCTGGTACATTTCACGAGTTTCACCCTTACCAATTTTCTCTGGTGTTAATGTGAGAAATATCTGTATTTTACAAATTCATCTCCAATGAATTTGTAAAATAATGTGCGAACAGATTAGAGTAAAGATAATGTTGTTGTGTGTTTCTGCTTTATACAGCATCACTGGTATCCATACATTTTACACATATGGAGATGATTCTCTAAGTGAAATGAATAATAATGTCATGAGAAGCTAATACCAAACAGGAACAATCAAAGTTCTATATGAACTAAGAACAAGATGTCTACATAATATAGAAGGAAATTTTCAGGTATAATTGTTTTCATAAATAATTATACAGATTTAGATTTATTTTCTTATCATGGCTTCATGTGTGGCGCCAGGTGTTGGAGGCAACTTTTGGGTTCCCAGCTGTCGTTTGGTGAATGGCCTCCTCTTGAGTTCACTGACATATGTCACAGAGTAGAGCCGGGCTCGTACAGCTGGCAAACAAATGCTTCAGTTCTCTTTTCCATGTCAGGGCTTATTTTTTCTTTGGTTCTAAGACCAGCAAATGGAGACCACAGCTCCAGGGAGCACCTGTTTAATGCTTTAATGCAAATGAGTACTGATCATTTATCACTAATTCTACAATATCATGCGCAACAAAACAGGTACTGAGCTGTAACCCAATTACAGAAAAAAATATTAATGAATTTTGAAAGTTGAGAAATTTGGATGCAATTTTCCAAAAGAGGATACTAATCAGTCAGTGATTATTTACCACATGACCATCCACAGCTAAACAAACCGTCTTATTGGTCAGTTATGACTGAAATGCTGATAATGGTAGACTAAACATGAAACATTGATGTCTTTTAAGTGAGTTTAACTTGAGTTTGTTCAGCTGGGAAGCAAAATGATGCTAACATGATGTAAAGATGGGGAGGTAATTGTGTTCCCAGATCCTTACATTTCCAGGGTCCTTTGTTTCCAGCGCCCTATGTTCCCAGAGTCCAGAATCCTCAATAGAATGTTCTGCAAACGAATATTAGCTCTCTTATTGAGCAAACCCTTTCAATAATCAAGGTTCAAGCAACAAATCTATATAGACAGCGTGTGTTTTCAAATTTCACCTTTTGCCAGTCACTAAATGCGACAAGAAAAGATCGATACATGTTTTTTATTATTATTATTATTCTTTAGACCCCTTAGAGTCAAGATATAATGCAACAATTAATGTGCGAAGCCAATGGGACCCCAAATCAGATACATATCCCCTCCTACTACATAGTCCTAGTACATCCTAGTACATAGAGCCCCAAAAACCATGATGACGTTTTTAATGTTCAAGAGCTCACTCTGCTTCTAATCAGGAAAAGTAAGTAAAGGGGATGTGCTGAGTTTTATCCCCCGAGTTACCAAAAGCTTACTTAATCAAAACAAGCTCTAATCCTGGTGTAAGACACTGAGGATCTGTTGAGTATTATGGCACACCTGCACTACATAAGGGGGTGTCTGATATATAATTCCATCAATGACAAGAGAAACATCCACTTCAGAAACAGGGAAAACTACATAGAAGATGATGCTGGAATGCAAATGTCCCCATATGTCCCCCAACGCTCCCTGGAGGACTCTTCCACAAAGACTGACAGCCCAGTTCTTCAAAATGAGTCCCGAACATCTGATATTTCCACAATTAAGTCAGTCTCAAATGGCTTTATTTCATTGAGAAGATGTGACCCAATTTAGGCATCCTCTGAGCCAGATGGTTGTGTTATTTTTCCACTCCTTTTTGTAAAATGTATTTATTTATTATTTTTTTTAAATCACACAATAAAAAACAATGAACAAAGCATTCCCCTCCAATATCTAATTAGAGTACTTCAGAAAAATAAAATTACAGAAGGTGAAACACTAAGGAAGTCATAAAAATACCCATTTTTATAATGCTCACGTATGTATATGCAATTAAATTAAACGAATACATGTTTGATTCTGTTAGTGATGTTGAATCAATTTTTCAAATTTACAACTTCACTTTAAAAATCATTGGAATGTGCCAATTACCACAGAAAATATAGAGAAAAAAAATGGAACATTGAAATAAAGAGACTAACTCTGGAGATAACAACATGAATTTAGTAAATTGTACTGTCATGGCAGACAGTGTGAGCCATGTTAAAGTTATATTATTGGTCTTGAAATAATAGTCAAAGTATTGTTCAGAGATAATATCCAGGATCCACTGATACTTTTGGGTTTAATTTTCCTTCTTGTCTCTATCTCTAATATTAATTATTGTTTATACACAATGCATTAATACATGTGACGATCTATGAAGTAATTGCATGTACTCACACATATAACATACATGAATAAGATGGGATGTGAGATGGGTGCTGGGATGTGGCCCATATAATCAGATGATGCTGATAATAACATGCTGAGACGTGCCAAGGCAGATATTTACATGACACAGACGCCTGTGGTCGCCTTTGACCCTCTGTATCTGCATCATTTGTCTCTATTTATTTACATGTGTACTAATGAAGCTCTTTTTCCTATTTATATGTGCTTAACCTCCTGGCGAGCATTTCCATCGCCAAACATTACTCAGTGTAATCTTTATTTTCTTTCACAGAGGAGACTGTTAACTTGTTGACTGTGTGCATGCCTTGTTTTGGACCCTGTTTTAGTATTTCTGCAACATGAGATTGTGACATGAGTTAAACCAAGTGTGAATACATTTTTTAGTTGTTCAAATGTGTGCATTTCTAGGTCTTTTGCACAGAATATTATAGTTTAAGTTTCAACATCTGAATATTTCTGCTCAATTTCATTTTCAAACCACACTACCTAAAATATTTTTTGTCTTTTTTTAAAAAAGAGTTCTAGAGTAATTATGTGCGAGAACAGATTTTTTTTTTTTTTTTTGTGCATAAACATATAAAATCTGCAAAACTGAGAGCAGCAAAAGTCTGACTGAATAAACTGACAAACTTAAGAAAACTAACAGCTGGTCATCAGGTCATATCCTCCTACACTGTTCTGATGCAGGTCTGACCAGGGGAGTGGACGTGTTACTATCCTGGTGAATTAATTAATGGACCCTTGATGTTTGACCTGCGCATCCTTCAAATTAGTGACTGCAGATGGAACACACATGGCAATTCTGCTGCTGTAAGACAACTACAGGTATTTAATCAAATGAAAAGGAACACGCTCATACATTTTTCAAAACGCTGCAGATGATATTATTGATAGAGTCATTCATTCAACTAAGATAGCTCAGACTTTGCATTGACTAAAGATTTACACAATGAGGGGTTGAAGCTGCCCACACAATCGCTCATTTATTTGCACCCTTTAGCCACGTTGCCACTCAGGAGGAAAGCATTATTAATCATAATTGCTTTACTTTTGCTTTGTTATGTACACACACACACACACACACACACACGGATGGTGATGTATGGTATCACCAACAGGATTCCTTGTGAATAACAATCTCCAAATATGCAAAGAATACACACTATGTAGCATTTGTTTTTCCATTACACAAACCAATCATAGTTAGCTACTTGGTCTCTAACATATAGAGACAGCTGTGACAGCTATGAAAGACGTGAACATTAGCGTCTATCCATTAGGAAGAGAGAGAGAGATGATGGGCGGCAGCTAAGAGGAGCCTAATTTTGTAAAAGTGGATTAAGGTAACCACTAAAGCAGAGGGTGAATTGTTGTGATAGAAATGTCAGACATTTGTTACATAATTAATTTCATATGCATATTTAAAGGCCAATAAAAATAAAGCAATGATGAATACATAGTGCATCATGTGTATGCAGACTTTTTAAGACTCCCATTCAGATAATTGAGAGCCCAATAATCACATAAAATACTTGAAACAGCATTTCTAAACTAGGCAGTGTTAAGGTCAGTGAAATCCTATAGGACACTTTGTATCTCAGTGTTCAAGTAAATCTTTTCAAAAGGAGGATCAGTTTGTCTCGTTGATGAATCAACTGGCAAAAAGTAATGATTGAAAATGTATTGCGGTTTGTATGTATTGTATTGTAAATGCGGTTGAGTGTTTTGATGCCACAAAATTACCATACAGGTGCAAATTCAAAAAAAAAAAAAAAAAAATAGATTTGTATGAATAAAACTAACCTTCCATTTGCATTTACACCCCTGCTGGGTTTATAGGGGTTGCACATGAGTTACAGGATACTGAGCAAGTAAAGGGACATGGGAACAGAGCTGAAACAAAACCTCTGATGTCGTCAAGAAAATACGACAGACTTAGATTTCATTCAGCTCTGACAGAATAATTCTCAAATCTAAATGCAACTGAGCTGACCATATTTAGCAGTCTGGATTAGGAGGTTTTTTGCCCTCAGCAAGGACTGATACAATTCATTGCAACAGATTTCAGATTTTTGTTGAGCACACGGTGATTGTCCTACAAAGTCTGGTGCCAAGGTCTCACTGAGCTCACATTTACATTTCTATTCAAATGGTTTATGATACATTTAAATTAGTTGTTAGTCAAAAATCTTTTCAGTATCATTATCGTGTCCTTTTTCATTGCCCCCTGTGTCACTGCATTACCTTCTTCACTGGAGGTGACGAGACAGTCAAAGAATCGTAGCCGTTATCATAAAAATAGGCTTTTGAAAAGGCAAGTCACATACATGGTTCACCAAAATCAATTTAAATTTATCAAGGTAAGACGAATTAGAGCCTATAAGACACTTGGAGAACACACTGAGGATAGAATGTTAATGGGCATAATGGTTGTGGGTGAGCTTTTATCTGCCTAGATGGTGGGAGGTTTGACCGGCTAATGACCATTGTGCTTAGCAACAATCAACTCAGTACACAAAACCCTGGGGTGGTAGCGTGTTAGTACGGTTTAGTGTGTCTCTCTGTGTGCTTTCATGTGCAAGTGTACATGCTAATGGACAATAAAAGCCTTTCTATAATCTAAGAGCGTACAAGCAGGATGGATGAGAAAAAGAAATCTTTGTGAGAGCAGGAAGGGTATCTCATGTATTTTCAACACGGCACTTCTCTCCCTGTGTCTCTAACTTCATATATTTGTAAAGGCTCTTTCATCACATATGTCAACTTCACCTACAGATAACCAACAGAGGATATGCACCCGTCCTTTTACATCAAACAGTCGTGTGACAGTCGGCTGCCATATGGAGAGAAAGAGACTGAGCATTAGTGATAGATATGTCTGTTTCAGAGAGGGAGTTGTTTGTGTTACTCATCCCAGGATAAAGTAAACGCAAGAAGGTGAATTCAAACAGAATCTCTGTTCTAAATGGAAAGCAACAATGAAGTGAAAAAGAAAATACAGCTGCCTTCGATTTAACTGTTGCTTACATAAAATCTGTGGGGAGTAACTGGAAGACTGTTGTTGAGGAATCCTTTCAGCAATCAGTCTACAAAAGATCTTTATTCAAAATACTAGCAACACGACCAAGAAGCGGTGCATTATCCTTCACCTGGGGAAATACATCATACTAGCAAACTTTCCTTCAAGACTTTCGAGCTTGAGATTGTGAACTGTAAAAACATGAGAAATGTTAAAAACCAAACTGATGCTAAAAAACTAAAGACTTTTTGAAATATTGGTAAGGATGATTACAATGAAATATGCAGTTTGTTTTAATTGTGTCTCTAAAACACCAATGAAATATGAAAAATGAACAAAATACACACAATAGGCAATTGGGTAAATGGAAGCACAGTGAGTCTTAAAATGTCTATTTACCGTCTGCACTTGTATAGTTGTCTTTGTATAAAACTGCCTGATTGTTTTATTTTGCATGTGTGAATGGTTTGTTTTGAGAAAGGCCTTGGCATGGGGTATAAGGCATCACTTAATCCTCTGGCAATAAGAAAGAAAGGACAAGAAACAATATAAAGACATGGCAGAATAGGCATGCAATGATGCTTCTCAATGGTGATCATTCCAGCATTCTCTGGCACAGCATGCTCAATGGATTTTGCAGTTATACTGTATGCCTCAGTTACTGCCAATAGCCAAGTGAATTGACAGAATGTGTCATTTAAATGTGACCTTTATTGAAGATGCATGCTAGTCTGGGCAGATACAGACTCTGTATACTTGTTTTCATGAAGGCAGGTACATTTAGAGGAACAACAAGCTAAAGAATGTTAAAATGTGACTGTCCCTTTTGTTACTGTTGTCAGATATAACAACTGAATATAAATGGGCACTTCATGCATTGGTTGACTTTAACCATCCATGTAAGCACAGCAAGCAGTCTAAGAAAAAGCAGTGCAGTCATTTTTTTTTTTTTTTTTTTTTTTTCTGGCTGAAAAGCTACACTTACTTCGCCATCTGTGTTAAAGCTTTATTTTTTGAAAGATTGCTGAACTGTAGCCATTCACATGACCATGTTTAACCTATATGTTACCACCAACACAATAAATTATGACTTATTTATACTAATTTACATATTATTATACAAACCCTTTAAAAAACAAACTTCCTTTGCTAGGAAACTAGTTAAAGAAAATGTCAGTTAGGGTGACAAACAAAGCCGGCAACCAGCAGACAAAATGCAAAAAGTCATGCACAAGAAAAACTAAACTAACAATAGTGAACAGCTGGAAAGCCTGACTCACTGATAGTACAAAGACAGTCGAGCCACTGAAAAGAATAAGTGGGTGGGGGGAAAGGAAGTAAAACAATGTCACCTTTCACCCAGTCTAACCCATAATAGAAGAAATTGCAAAATAAATCAGGAAATAACGCTTATCTAACAAATTAACGGTTATTTTAGGGCTAAATGTCAGCCAGCACCTTTTGTTGAGTTTTGTGCCTCGGCGACATGATTTCAGATTAGCATTCCCACATTGTATGCACATTCCGAAAAACATTTTTAGGAGAGTAGTCTGGAAACATATACCAGATGAGTTACATTAATAAAATGGCACAGAACAGTCACACACTTAAACCTACCAAACATAGCAGTTGTTGACATATCCTAATTATTAGAATGCTCAAAATGACAGCACCTTTTTTTTCATGAAGTGTGTTTTTTTAGTTTGTCTGAACCTTTTTTTTTTCTACAGACACAAATGTCATCCGCTCAGATGAACTGTGGGCTAAAATTGTTTCTGATGCATTTACAAGTGTTCTGTCTATCATTTCATCAGTTGGAACATTGTTGTTTAGTTTAGGAGCTGTTCCAACGCTATCCAGCTGCCTCCAGCTGTATCTGCCTCCTCTGCCCTTGACATCCATGTTCTGCATATCTAATCCTACACCCACCCCCTCACTTTGCCTTTGCTCAACACTTGCTTCTTCTCTTTCTGTCAAGAGTGCCTCTGTGTGTGAATTTTATAGGTTCAAAGATCAAAGCAGAGAATGCCAATGGAGATAAAGACAGAGAGGAAATGAATGTGAAGATAAAGAGAGTTTGAAATCCCCTGTAGTCTCCACATGTAGATGTTTGTCATCAACATTCACATACACATCTTTCTTTTATGTGTTTTATGGCAACCTTAATTTTCTTCTAAGGTTGCAGAGTTTTTTTTTTGCCTGCAGCCTTGTTTGGGCTGTGTAAATAACAGCTACTTAATCATGACAGAACATCACCAAATATTTATTCTTAATCTGTTGTAGTTTCCTTTTTGTCACAAATTAACAAACATGTTTTGTCAGTTTAAAATCCCTCATTTTTTTTTTTTTTTTTACAGCTAGAAGAACTTATCAGAGTGACTCAAGCTCAGAAAAAAATGCTTCAGAATCAACCAGTTAACATTTTTTCCTTGTAGAATAGACATGAAATAGAATGGACAATCTGATTTTTATTAAAGTTAATGGTTTCTACTGCATGTTTCTTCAAGGTTATCAGAAATGTGCGGATTTCTGCATCACCAGAGGGTCTCTGATTCACAGTGTGCAGAGTCAATATCAGGTCATTCTATTGGATCGTATTATGACGATTAAAAAACAAAACTGTCGTCACAAAACAAAATGGTTACAGTTTCAGTGCATTTGCCTACATGACCTGGGCTGCATGGTTATTTTGCACTTTATTTCCAATAGGAAGACAGAATTGGAATTTTCTTGTGATATAGAAACAATGACATTACATATTTTAACATTTTTGGATGAGTTGTGTTGTGTGTCTTTGGTTTTGGATGGGTTACTGGTATTCCACAGTTAACCCAGAAATAGATTACCTCACTACAGTATTTTTCCCATTACAACCGTCTCTGTCTCCCTTTGACTGGCATTACACAACAGATGGTGCAGAGGAATGAGCAGGGAGCAGTTGGTCTTAATTAACCTTTCTGTTCTGCCATGTCATTAATGTCAGTCGGCTGCTGTCACCAGAGATGAGCTTAGGCTGAAGAGAATGGGTCAAGGAGCAAATGGAGAGATGAGCAGTGCAAGGAGATTGTGGGGGTCAGAGAAGCAAATAGTTGAACACTGATACAAAGAGAGAAAGGTTGAGGGTCAGAATAGAGGAAAGGGAATATGTGGTGGAAGTGAATTGTGTACAGTTGTTCAGCCTATTGTTTAAATGACATAAATAAAGAGAGGAAGTTTGTGGTTTATTTCAACTATAAAATCTATACTGTTGCTGTATGGTAAAAAGAAGCAGAGCTAAATAGTGGCAGAACTTTTGACCTACATTTTGATGAGCAAAAGTTGTTGATTTGTAACATGACAGAGAAAACAGATTAGCAAATACAACCACTTCAGAAGCCTCTGAAATGCCATGGTCTAATTTTCTATTATATCACTATAAGGTAGGGCACACAATGTTAATGGGTTTTTTCAAAATGGCAGACTGAAGTGTTTGTCAGCTTTTAAAGCTCAATCCTTGGGCAAAAACATAGATTAGAAAGTGCACATCACAGGTCTTGCATCAAAGAAATATCAGCTTTCCCAAGGTATTTTTTTTTAAATAAGCTCTATATAAAAAATAGAATATACTCAGTTTTGCTAGACACGCTGGCCAGTACGTTCAGATTTAAATCTATATCAAAAGGAAGCAAGATGTTCAAGTTCTTGTTAAAAAAAGATAAGTGGCAAAAGGAGTTTATGCATTCAAACTTTAAAAAGGACAATGAAAGAACTAAAAATACAATTAAATTAAGCAATTCTGCATACCCATATGACATAAAAATGTAATCTGCTTTGCTGTATATAAGAAAAAAAGGAAATCAAAAACAAATCTTGGTATGTTTCAGTCTGCACTTTTATATACATCTATATAACTAATACACATGCACTTACAGTATAATTTCCCACCTCATACACGGTAACTAAATAGAAACATCACACCCATTACACAAAGCCATATTTATGTTGTGATTACATAAAAGGTGAACAGAAACTTAAAAGTGACATGTCTATTTTTGTGTCTGTGCTTTAGGACTGTCCATGTCAGAATTGTCAGCTGTGAAATGTAGCAGGATGGCAAATACAAGTTGGTGTTTATGGGTCAGTGTTGTTGACAGTACAGCTGCACTTGGAAAAAGATGTTTCAGGAAGTTTAAGTTGAGTTTAAATATAAAAGCCGAAGTAAAATAAATACAATTGTATCTAAAACTTCTGGAACCCCTTGGCAAATTCCATTTTGTTGATTTTTGTTTGTTCAGTTAAGTTTAAAGTGGAAAAAAACAAATGTAATCCCTGCAGCAAACCTGTACTGTAAATGATACATTTCTGCCAATGTTGCTTTTAGGCAAATTGCAAAAACCAAAGCTTATAAATGTATAACCATGAATGTCAACCAGTATTACAAATGCTGAAATTTTCCATATGCATGCTGTTAGGCTACATAACAATAAAACTTCAACAAATTTAACTGACTAACAAACTTTGCTAAGCCTACCTGAATGATGTGGTCTTCCACTGCACCAGTGGAGAGGAGCCTACCATAAGGACCCTATTCAGCTCATAGTTGTCATTGCAGAACCACCTATTAATATTAAACTTAAAGATGGTGACACTGTAAATTCATGTACTGAAGCTCACAAAGCCTCATCAACCATCAATTTGGGACCAACATGTACGTTCTGCACCACAGACTCACTGACAGACACAACTGAGATGATTACCTGTATTTTCCAAGTGCAGTCAAATAATTATTATGTGTGATCTGCTTGTCAGTAGTTTATAGACCTGCAAATTTTGAAAAAATTCGAGTGGGCAAATAGGTAATACCTGGTTACCATGGTTAAATTTGTGGTGCTCACTACAACAGTCATTTCATTTTTGTACCATTTGGTAACAACAGCCACCACCATTATTTTTTAGGTTGTCTGTTCATCTGTATCATGTTCATGAAGGTCCCGGTACACTTTCAACCAATGTCTTCAAATCTGGGCCAAATGCTGAAAAAATTCATCAATGGCTGGAAGGGTAGCTTGGTCTATTACTGAGCTGGTATGTGTGACATAACCATGGCAAGGATCATACCTTAACAATTAACCAATGAGGAGCAAACACAGACACAGCTCTGAGCCTACAACACAACATGGGTTGGAAACACCTGCACATGGATCCAGCAATCAGCTACAATTGGACACTGTGTGACCTACAACCCATAAGGTTGGAAAATAAAAGCCCAGCTCTACACTTTTTTTCAGACAGTAATGTTTTCACCACCATACATGTTCTTCACCTTATAGATGGCCCCTAAACAAACCTTAGTCTTCGTGTGGCTTGCAGCCACAATTATGCATTGAAAAACCAAGCTTGTAAAGAAAGCTGCAAGCAGGTTTCCCCACAATCACGTACATATACCCAAGATAGCTGTCCACTAATGATTGTCACTAACAAATTGTGAGAACACTATAAAAAAATAAATACATGAAAAACAAAACCAAACTGATGCAATCCAGAGGGGAAATGCCACTCAATAATCCAACAGCCTGTAGATGGAAGCAGAGAGACTGATTTAACCTTCAGTTAAAATGTATGGAACCTGCCCTCTTAAATTTAATACAAACATAATTTTGGGAGCCACAGATGGTTCAGATATACCAACAACTTACCTGCAGGGCGAAAAGATACAGATTAGTCTAAGATTCAAAGCCTGATAGGACCTCAGGGACCATCAGAAATGTCTCACTGAAATACATGATGAGAATTTAGGTCCTAAACATTATATCACACAAACCTGAGAGTTCTTCCTGTGATGTAATGATGATATAATGTGTTTAGAATAAAGAATATTTGAATTGTTGCTTACTGACCAAATAAGTGATATCGAGCCTCTTTCTCTTTCTCTCTGAAGACATCATTTAAGATCTGGTTAAGGTTAGGGTCAGATTTAGATAAAGGTTAGACAAACAGTAGCAACAACTGAGATCTCTAGGGTTCCCAGGAAAGTCTCTGGAAATTAATCCAAGTCAATGAAATGTCCTATTCCTTCACTTACACTACAGTCATTTACACATACATTTACGTAAGTTTCATGTGTACACACGAAACATATACACACATATACCAGATCGTTTCTATCTGTCACTGAGCATGTTGACCAAACTGGGTCACAAACATTTCCTGGTTTACTTACCTGTACCACCAAGAGAGTCAGGTGAAGATAATTGTATTGATAAAGATAAGATGTCGAGGACATAAATTTGGGGTTTAACTGTGTGGTGAAGCTGTGGATCCAGTCCCTTGCAAAAAGATACACAGTTTGGCCTTATTAGAGTAGTGTTGCCTGATTAAGTGATGGTGTAATATCATGATAGAAGAGTCATGCTCTTTTTGGATATTCATGATGTACCCATGTGCCATGGTTCTGTAGGAAACAAAACATGGGACTGCTTATTTGTCTGTAAAAGATTGGGAACTGTTTCATTCTATTGTCTGCTTAGACGGGTTAGTACAACACATGAGAAAATATATCATAATGATGCAGATCATTTCATCAGACCATCTAACAACTTGATTTTCCTGAGTGTCTGTGAAGATAGAGGGTGATTGCTGACAGAAGTTGTGAAAAAGGGGGGATTATACAATCAGTCTCTCACTCATCAAGAATATGACTCATGATTTAAAACTATCTGTGCTTAATGAATTTGACAAAGCAATCAATAGATAAAAAATCCATTCTTATATGAAGGAATGAATGGATATGAAGCATCTTCTTCTTCCTCGTATTAGAAAATGTATTCTTTTCTTATGATACACCACATGGTGTGCAGACTCGAATCCTTCCTTTCCCATGTAGAACTTAATTCATTGGGCAGACTGACAGACCAGATCCCAAATAACAACAAATTGATCACTGGTGACTTCATCAAACTAGCTCTACTTCATATGGTTGGTGGATAATGAAGAGGATTTACAGTGTGCATTAGCTGTTGATTTGTCCAGTTTTTAATTGATCCATTTGTGTTTCAGTGGAGAGGAGCAGCTCCAATGTTATGTTACCTTGTAATGCCTCAATACAGGTATATCCAAATAGCACATTTTTATGCCAGGTACAGGTTTTCCACAGGTGATCCAGCACAGCGGTACAATGTTTAGAACTGTTGTCTCACAGCATAAAGGTTATGAATTAAAACCTGAGCCTGTAGGAATGAATATAGGTGTCTAGTTGGTTGTCTATATATGTTGACCCTGTGATAGAGTTGCAGTGTGTCTAGAGTGTCCAGGGTGCACCTTACCCACAGTCAGCTGTGATTGGCTCCGGCTGTTTGCTACATGCCCACTGTGCCTTATGACAAGCCACATCACATCACTCTCAAAATCAATTACTGACTACAGAGAGATGTTTTGCGATTCTCTCTTGCTCACCAGACATTTCCCATGTCTAGAAGAAAGCAAGGGTTATCAGGCGATCACTCAGTGCATTTGACCTACAATGTTTCTGCTTGGTAATGTTAAGAGCTACAGCTTGAGCTACATTTTGAGCTCGGGTGTCGTCATAAGGACGTTACAGAATTACTTGAGAGTCGTCACTTTTATATTATCACAGAGCAACATTTAAAACAGATTCCTTTCATCAGCAACAGTATTTATCAGCTAGGTGCTATCTGAATGTTTGAAGCCTGACAAATATAAGATTGAAAATGATCCATTGTAAAACAATTACCAAACAGAATGATGTAAACATTAACATGAAACTCTGAGACAGAGGTGGAGAAGCATAGTAACACATAGAACTGTTGGCATTATAGATATTTTAGTATGAGTGACAATCCTACAATAGCAACTAAATGAATGTGACAAAATACACGATTTGCAATTATTACCGCATGGTTACTTCCCTGTTATTGCGACTTGACAGATGGGCAGATGTGACTTAAAATATAAATGTCAGCAATCCTCCAGTGTTGGCATTACAATCAAAGTACAATATAACTGGTATACCAAGAGAATTAATGACTGCATACCACAGTGGACACTATTAGGTTGTTCTCAGCAATTGTTAATTTTTATTGTAATTCCACTTAAAATAAGTAGTGTTAACTTGTAATCATAGCATATACTATCACTATATATCATATTTACCACAAATATGAAAGCATGAAAGTTTGTCTTTATTGTGCAGAACTCAACCACACAATCTCTCAACTGTAATCTCAATGCCTTATTTGACCATTTCATATTGCTCACTGCCCCTAAAGTTCTATATTTGATTAATATTAATTAATATTTATGTTTTTATTCTTCAGGTTATATAGGTAATATTGGCAAAAAAGGTAAAAATTCTGCAGTTTGCTCTTTATATGTATGTGTGTTTCCTTGTGAGTGAAAAGAGAGCCTCACATTATTCTGTTCATCTGACAAACTGTCCATACAAAAGATAAAAACAACCATGGATTTAGTCCATAGCTGAGCGACAGGTTAAAACCGCTCCAATTTTGCTGCTGGCAGGTATGAATAGACATCCTGCCTCCAGTGCTCCTTTGCACTGGTAACAGTGAAAGATTGATCTGCAAGACATGCTCAACAATTAATTCATGAATTGATTTTCTGCTTGGGATTAGTATAGCTACAGTCCTTTGGACAAGCTGTGGTGTCTTGAGTGTGGAGCAAATTTTGTTCACTGATAAGCTGAACAGAAAGAAAGGTCAGGGAATTGTTTAAAAGAGCCACATTGACTCGAATGAAGGGCAAACTGAGGATATGTTGAAGTGAGGAAAGTATGGTTGTAGCGTCACCTAGAAAAACACTAGGTTTGAAAAAAAAATAAAATTAAATCAAATTAGTAAGTATGACACAACTGATTCATCATTTTTACATCATATAAACTTCCATTGGCATGGTTTACACCTGCTCTGCTTTAAATTCATACTCATAGATTTTTGATTAACAGGTTGACTTATCACTCGGTTGAGAACTATATTATATGATAGAGGAACTGCTGTAACACAGGCTGTGCTAAATCATGATGGGCCTGTATGCAGATTTTTTATGGGCTTATCTGCATAAAAGTGGTTGGTGATAATGTTGTTTTCCATAGTCAGGTACGAAGCATTCATCAATTACTCTACTGTACTGATAAACTTTGCATATATTGTGACTGGTTACCAAAATATTAATAAGCTATATATGAAAGCACATTCCATTATATCAGTGATTCATTGAATTTTAGTGTGTCGTGCTTCACTGGTGCTTAAGCTATATAGACTTATTTTTATTTTTTTGTCGTTGTTGTTGATTATACATCTCTTTCCTAACAAGAAAAGCCCAACAGTGAACATAATCTCTATTCCTGACATATACGAAGATGGATGATAATGACTAGCCTTTACGTGGCTGTAAAGTATGCAGCTGCATGGAATGCCCTCTCCTTCTGGCAAGTCATTAAGAGGGCATCATCGGGTTCTTCCTTCACACCTGGAGAAGCAGGTGCAGGGCCTCGACCTCGTAATGGAGTACAAGGTGAGCTCAAGTAGTACACAACTACCTATTTGTGGCGGTCTGTCATGCAGTAGTAGTAGTAGTTGTGGTAAGGGCATGTTTGTTTTTATATGTGTATAAAGAACTTTTAAAAATGACAATTTCACCTTCTGTGTTAAAATTTGATAACAAAAATATGACTACACATTAGTGCAGAACTGGAGCTAATATTAATGAAATACATCACATCTGACCAATCAGATGATATTGTGCATAGAAAAGTGTTATTGCTTTTCATACAATTATAAATCATTTATTTAGTTATCAGTTTAAGGGAGGCTTAGATTACAGAACTCATTTGCATTATTGAGCATCTGACTAGTCTGCTGGAAAATATATATAGTTCGTCAGGGAGATAATGACTCAGTCGAAGAAACTGCACAACAAGATGGTGTCACATTTTACTGTAAGTCATAAAATGAATCCAGGTCGTAGATTAAGTTGCTCTAAAACAGGGCAGTCCCATGAGGACAGATTGGTGGTGTGATGAAAACTAGGTTTACGTGAGGAGACGCTGTAATGACTGTTGATTCTCAAGTGTCTATTTGACATTGGTTGTGGCCCTTGACAACAAAATGCAATACTTATGCAAAATACTAATCAAGTACTATTGAAATTCACCATGTCAGTCTTGCTTTAGTGCTTTCTTGTTAGATGTGCACATATGCTCATGTGTATTCGTGTGCTTTCAGAGAGACAGAGAGAGTGAGACAGAAAGAGAGACAACTGTTTTCACCTCATTCTTAAAATCGTCATAATACCAGCCTGAGGATATGTTTCTCACGTGGCAATTGTATTGAACGTTTACTCCCAATAGTTCACTGTCCTGACATGACTATAAAACAGCAGACCCCTGTCTGTAACCTCAAGCCAGCCATTTACCATGGCATCTGTGAGGGTAATGGAAGAGGACAAGAGGGGGTGGGGAGGTGACACTCATTGCATGCACCTCTGGCTAAGGCAGGCATGCCTGAAGAGGTATATGAAAGTGAACTGATTTCGGCTGCTAAGACTAGAGACCGTCCGTCACACCAGCGGCAAAGTAAATTTGAGAGAAATGAGCCCTTATAGATAGTGTATTGGTCCTGACTGGAGGCAGTCAGCATCCATTTATGGTAATGGTGAGACACAAACCAAGATGCCTCCTTCTGGTTCTGCTTTTTCTTATTTCTTTCCCCTTGCACTGCTCTGTGTGTCTGTATTAAACCACTCTTCAGTGCCTCTTTTAATCATTGTTGGTATGTTCAGAATTTACCTATTTTGAGTTAATCCTGTAAATGCAATATTTTTAATCACCCCGTACCTCAAAAAGGTCATGTTTTATTTTCATTTTCTTTTGAAATGTTTTTCTCTGTTTAAATCTCAATACATTTGATTCATAGCTATATTTGATTTAACCTGCTCTAATACCACAATATTAAAACATGACCGTGGGTTAACATCATAAGTTAATACTTCATTCCCTCCTGCTGTAAATTTAGTATTCAGACAGTGTTGATGGGCCATTATTAGTGAATGATGGAGTGATTGCTAATGAGGAGGATAGAGTATGTGGCCAAGCCCTAGTTGATGAAGTGTGATAAAGGAAGAAATTGTCCTGCTAATGTGTAATTGAGTTTGAAAAGACATTATCATTCTGAGGTGAGGGACGATTATAGATGACCCCCCTATTATTTTATTATTGCAGCAGCTTTTTAGGTATGAGAATTTTCATGTTTTCCATGTCAATTCCCTTTACAGTTAATAGGGATCTTGAAGAGACAAGGCCTGCTTAGGAAATGATTCCACAACTGATTTTAACATCCTCAGGTATTAATTTTCTGCATTTCTAAAACCATTATATCTCAAGACAAAATGGTACAGACAGGTTCATATTGCCATAATAGTTAACGAGTTAATGAATGGTGAATATATATATATATATATATATATATATATATATATATATATATATATATATATATATCAGTGTCTCAATGTGTGTCTTTCTCTTTCAACTGCCAAGCAAAGCCATAAAAATTATCCATTTTACTGAGAGATAATCATGTGATAGGGTCACATCAGTCATGACAGCTGTCAGCTTTTTGACAGTACCACCTATTAGGACCTTGAGGAGTGGTCCTTACTATTATAGACTGGCGCTTACTGTTTACTACTATATTGGCACCAGTAGTCAGTAGTTATTACTACATTACTGATACTCAGAGGTTGGACTGCACCTGTTTTTGAATTTTGTTTTCATCTTGATGTCAGCCACACATCTATAAAGTTTCCTAACTTCATACTGTATGGCTGTGATCAAACCTGTCCATAGACAGACAGCAATGCATAGAAACAAATTTTAAAGTAGCAGTTAGTAGTAGTAGTAGTAGTAGTAAAGTGGAAGCTTCTGCAAAAGTTGTGGTCTCCAGGGCCACTTTTTGCCTTGACGACACATGCACATGCGCACACACACATACATTGGCACAGGAGGTGGATATCTAGATAGTAACAATCTGAAAAAGGTAGGGGTTAGATACATGTTAAGAATGGAGAGGGTTTCAGGAAGTGACATATTGTGTTGCAGCTAACTCCTGTTCTTCCTTTTCTTCTTCCTCTTCCTCTTTGGCTTCTTCTCTGTTTTTGTCACATTTGTTTATCTTTGCAACCCTTTGTCTAATCTTCTATGTTCTATGTTTTTAATCTTATTCTTCCTCAGCTCCTTTTGAATTTTTGCACCTTTCTCCTATAGCTTTTATCTCTCCACACCAGCTCTTGTTGCAGGCCGCATCACATCTGGTCTTCCACTAGTCTTCATTCATCTTTAGCTCTTTGTCTTTATGATAACCAGGGCCAGCAAATCTATGGAGGTGTTTGGCATGCCTGCCTTTTCTGGTCACCAATTGGGGAGCTTGTCGTTTTGTGTAAGCTGCTCTCGAAGCTGGCTTTCCATCTGGCTCTGTCCGTTTTGCAGCAGAGTTACTTGCTCATTTAGAGTATTGATGTCCACTTAGAGATACATTTTCTCAGTTATCACAGACCAAAAGGGCATCTCCGGGGCCTGTTACAACTATGTTTTGAGAGAGTTGGTCAATGTGCTACAACTGTGCTACAGCCACTCTGCACTGCTTTAGGTTATAAAGGGAAGCATGAAATTACATTGGCCCAAATGTCAAAAAGATACAAGCAGACCATGGCTAAGAGTCCTACCTTTATGCACTTTTACACTTATTTATACAGATGAATATACTTAAAGCGAAGTCCAGAACTTGCAAAGAACTCGTATTTATACGTATAATATAAAAAACATATTTACGAGTTTGCCAAATGCTGAAAGTATTGAGCCTCTATTTTATTCACTCTTTTTCTACTTACCACCTTTTTAACAATGTTCAGTTTCAATTGAATTTCTCTGGTATTGAGTTTGGTTTAGTTGTATAACTCAACTGAAATTGCATTAATTTAGCAATCTGGCTTAAAATGTTTTGAAGCTTTTTACAAAATATAAATAGATGATAGAAAGGGTTAGGGGAAATTAATCTGTCCCGGCACAGACAGGATAAAGAAAAACATGTTTCTCTAAATAGATGGTTGTGGGCCATCTATTTAGAGAAAATGTGCAAATAGGTGCAAAATCGCCAGGCAAATTTACTCTAAACCCCTTTATACCTCCCCTAATTGTAGTATTCAGTTCACTACCACTTCCCCAAACACCCTCAGACTGGGGCCACTGATCATGTCTGTGCATTTTACCATAAGATATGTTGCCAGTGCAGTATTTCCTATATATATAGGTTCAACCTGGGTGGCCCTCCTAGGTGGATGAAATAACTTGGGATGATGGTAGAGTAAATCTCATATGACAATATCACAATATTCAATTTTCACTTTACAATTGTCATGGCCAAAATAATTCATGACAACAATACAAACCATTAAAGGCCTGCTTACCCCTGCAGTTGGATTCAGCATCATCCACCACTGGTAGAAATGTGCAGTACAGTGGCAATATAGGGCACCCAGTGCAGTCTATTCTACTCTGCACAGTGCTACATGGCTGTCCCCTACAGTGATCTCACTTCAGATCCCACTTCAGGCTGTCAAGACACGTAGACAAGAACCTGAACCACTCCAAGTCCCTTAAGGAGAGAGCCAATTGTCCGTGCAGTCTTTCTTCACCTCATCTTGAAACATCTCATGGTGAGATCACACCATCTATAACACCCATTAGCATGTTGAACACCTCAGTGGTTGTCAATGCTGGGAGGAGCATGTTGCCAAAAAATGCATTACTGTAATGCTAAAACTTCTGGCACAGTGATAAAGTGGGTAGCCTCACAGCAAGAACGTCTTGGTCCAAATGAGTTCTGGGATCTTTCTGTGTGGAGTCTGCATGTTCTCCTGGTGTCTCTATGGGTTTGCTACAGGCACTCCAGCTTCCTCCAATTGTTCAAAGACATGCAGGTTAGGTTAAAAGATGATTACATTGTTAGTGGGTGTGAATGTAAGCATGAGTGGGCATTTGTCTATATGTGTTGGCTCTGTGATGGACAGGTGACCTGGATGAATGGATAGCTAAGTAATTACTTTTTAAACATAACAAATACCAATAATATTGGTAATTACTGAAATGTAAACAGCCTCCTTACTTTTTCCTTCCATGAAATTGACAACAGCAGACAAATGCAGCCAACACCTAACATTACATTGTTGCAAATAAGTGAATCTATCAAATAGGCCAAACAATGCAAGATATTTTGCCAGAAATACGGATATTTTTCTCTCTCCTCGAGGATAAGTACAAAAATGTAAACTGACAGCAATTTTAAAGCACTTTTCCAGTCTTAATGAGCACTCGAAATACTTTATGCTACTAATTCATTCTAATACATATTTATACAACTCTTCTGTAAATAGTACAATATCACAAACTTTTATAAACTGATGGAATAACAATTTGTGCACTTCTACAGGAGGATCAGGGGAGCTGGGGGATTAAATCCGCAAACCTCTGGTTAGTAGATGGCCTTCCACACCCATATGCAGCTGCCCCCTATATATGCCTGATACCATGTGGACTTTCTCCATGTTAAAGAAGAGTAATTGTTTTGAAACAACTGGTAGAGCAACAGTGTTAGCACGACCAAGGCTTGATTTTAAACCAAGAATATTTCTGTATTGTCTGTAACTCAGGCAGAACTAAATATTTCATGCAACCTATGTTAACACTTGAATCCTAAATAGACTGCTAAATAACAGTTTTTATTTGCTCCACTATTTAAAACACTTAGAACAATCAAATTCTTTCTAGTTACTAATTACATTTTTATGTAGTAATTAATGAACTAACTCAAACTAATACCCAAAATCCAGCAACAGATTCTTAAACCACCTCAGGTAAATCTTCCTACAGTGGCTGTCTCTAGGAGCATAATTTGATATGGTAACACACACACACACACACACACACACACACACACACTGGTAAATATGCAGGAATATATGTTGCCTGATTGGCACACACATAAAAATTGGACAGAACTTAAAGGTAGAATCTATATAGAATTTTTTTTAAAGAAATTTTTCATACACACTCTAAAGACAAACAGTTTATGTTGCATTAGCAGTTAAATTGCTCAAGCAGTGACCTCAACATTTTCTTTCTTCATAAACATCCACTTAACTTGATTACCTTGTACTTACTACTCTATGCTACTCACAGACCTGTCAAACCCTTCTCCACAACAGAATTCCACTGCTTCATTGTGACACTCTCTGGTAAGATTGAACGTATGGATCACAGTGTTCAGGACCAGACCACCTGTGTGGCAGTGAGAGGGAAAAGTCTCACCACCCTATCTGGGCCACGCCACAGAGTACTCCAGGTTCCAGAACAGTGGGAGTTGATCAGTCAGTGAGCAATGCATTAATCTGCTATGACACACTGACTCTCCCCTTGGAGGATGTCCGGCGCTGGGAAGTGGTCCAACAGCAGTGCCCATTGCTGCTAGAGTAATGTTGGGTGTCAGAGAAGCTGGCATGAATAGAGGAGACGGGCGTTGGAGGCATAGAGGTGAGTGAATAGAAGGAAAAGGAATGCTGAGATGCTTGATCAGCAGAGGAGAGAGGAATAAGAGGGATGGGATGTGGTATAGAGCAGATAAGGAATATAAGTTAGTTTGAAAAGAAGCTGAGTTAAGCTACCAGAGTGAAATCTTAATTGGCTGTTCTTTTTCCTGTTTTGTGTTCAGATTCTGCAGGAAGTAACTTTGTTGTTATTTCATAGAGTTACTGCATAGAGTTATAGCAGTATCACATTTCAGGGCTCATACTGTAGGTCAGATATACAGAGTTATCAGTATACCAAACGGTGGTTTCTGTCATTAATAAAGGCAGTTTCTATAAAAACTTTCAAGAATTTCATCAATATCCATTTACATAATTACTTTATTTATACTTTTTTCCATTTTTCTTTTTATTGGTATGTTCCATATAACAAATTCTATTAAACTTGACATGTAAGTACATTTCAAGCCAGTAATTTTTAGAACAGGAAATTGGAAGGAAAAAGATTTAATACTACTGAGAAGTTAGCAGTTAGTGCCCATAAGTGGTGACCCATGCATGATGTACACTGCCCAGCTGGGATTGGCTTCAGACACCCATGAACCTTTAAAATAAAATAAGCAATATAGATAATGGATGGATGGTTGGATGGATGGATAGATGGATGATACGTCAGTGGAAGCCTTATACTTGCTGATGCTATCTTATGTGGCACTGTTTGCACTCATTTAACCAAGGTGTATCTTTTGGATTCCAAAGTTGGCAATTAACACACTGCAGCTATATAGAATCAGAAACATAGATACATTTTGTACCACATGGTGAAAACCACAATGTGACAAATAAACCAACTTTTATCAAGCATTTTGCCTGATACATGTTTTCTAACATTAGATTTTTTTTTTACCTATTGATATTTATTCTGTCAGGCTGCCAGTGTATGATGTGCCAGATGTCCATTAACTTTTTACTGTTAGTGTCTATGCTAGTTCTCTCTATGTGTCTTTCATTTAAGGTTTGCGTGAGAGCAAGCTGTGTGGATGTTTCTGATATGTTTGGTTTTCATTCGTTTGTTCTGTTTGAGTTGAAATGGTAAAATCAAGTTTGTGAAAATCCAGAGGCTTGATTAAATGGTTTGATTTGGTTTATCACATAACATCTTCCATGACACAGTTGATTTTACAATGTATCAAATATCATCAGCAGAACATTTAATTGGGCTTCCTACATTGAAACATTACGTAGATAATGTAAATGGTGTTTACATTGTAGAGCTGGTTTACATTCACAGGTATGGCTCAACGTGAGACAATATTTCTGTTTACTATAGAAGAGTTGAAAAGTGAGTCCCATGTCAGTTGTGGTCTCTTAATGAAATGCTGGTCTAAGTGGTGGGATAAATCAAATAGCTCTTGTCTCTAGGGTCCCTTCTTTCTCCACCGCCCAGTTTGTCTCCAAGGAATGCTGAGCATAAACATCAAAGCAGAAACTACATTAATCTAGCACTCTGATGTTGAACTTTGTTCCAGAAAGTTTCTTTCATATGAAAATACAGAAGTTATATGCTCCTCTGCATGCTAATCTTTGCAGCCTCCAGCTTACATAATCAGTGTCCTGCACTGGTGCAGTGACATGGGGAGGAGGGGTGGAGAGTAATGGACCAATGGACCAATATTCCATGCAGAGGATCAGGTGCAGCGGAGTCATGGTTGCTGCATTCCCTCAGGACTTGGAAGACAAAGGCTGGAGACCTGCCCCACAAATGTCAGAGGGAGCACCTGCTGCCATGAATGACTACAGAGATAACAGAGATGGGACACATGCCCACCTGCTGGGAGGGCACACACAGGCAATGGTGCTTCATAGAGATGAAGAGTGAAGGAATTCAGGAGCAACAGTGAACACATGTACAGCATGGTGTACAACATAGAGAAATGTTTGTAATTAGACTCAATATTTGGCATTGGCAACATCATTACTGTGAAATACCAACAAGGTATTTTTTTCTCTAATTTGTCCCTCATGGGGTTACTAGTGGAAATCCTTTAATAAGAGATTGTTTAAATTCACATTTTAGTGTGTGGGGCTCATTTCGTATTGCCTGGGTCTGCCTCTGATTCTGCAGGGAACACAGCTGTCTGAGGCGTCTTTGAAGTAATCCATTCATTTTAAAGCACCTGCTGACAATGCCAAGCTGTTTATGATAGTCAAGTAACTGAGAGAGAAAAGCAGGAAATATATTTAGAAAAAACACATTTAAATAACTCCAAGGTAAGGATAGAATAGAAAATTAATCATCAGTTTGGTTTGGTTCCAGAATGGTTAAATGAATTCACAGTCTGTTAAAACTAATTTTACTCTGAGTGTCAAATTGTGGAAAAGGGCCTCTTCAGATGAATGCAGAACATAACACTTTTTATGTTAAAGTCAGACACAGACACCATTTTTTGGTTACGAAAAACTTTTCAACAGTCGATACAGTGAATGACCCACAATTAAAGTATCAAAGAACTTTTCTAGAAACTGAAGGATATGCATAATGTACACTTTATGGGAGCTTTTCATGTAGCTACACCAACCCAACAATTTAAGAATAAGAGCTTTTTTTTCTTTTTACAAGAAAAACACAGCAACTGTATAATTTTCCTGTCTTCAACACTTCATCATAATTATTTCCCTTTGCTTGCTCATAGTTGCTCTTGAATTTAAATTTATGTTTTATATCACAAGGAACAGACGTCAGCTGGCAGTGTGTCGGTAAAGAGAGATCACCCTGTGACCAAAGCTGCAGTAAATGGGGCTGGCTTTCCTAAGAATCTTTTGAAAAAAAAGTAGGTGGTTTGTGGCATTTTGTTTGTTTGTTTGTTTGTTTCTTGTTTTTCTTGTAGTTGGAGTGGAGCAGAATTGGTTTGGAGCAGAGAGGGTGAGTTGATGGTGACACATTTGGCAGTGGAAGTGAGATTTTACACTGGTACACTACACCTTCTGTTGCTAATCTAAACCCTTGCAGAACACCAATTAATCATTTGTTTCCAGCAAAAACAGCAACACACTAACATTCCCTGTTATCTCTCTCGACAGACACACCATTGTGAATAAAAATTATATGTGACTTTCATTGCTTAAACAGTGTGATCTCTCTTGACAGTTAATTGGTGACTAAAATAGCAATTTAGCTGGAACATACATTTGATACATGTGCTTTTGTCAACACAATTTGTTAGGAAATTAAATTAAATACAGTATTATGAATTACAAAACTGCACCAACTGTGGACTTTGGATGCTGATGTTAAATAAGGAAGTTTGGGTGAGTTTGGGTTTGGGTATGTTTAGAGAAGTTTGGGTGGAAAAAAAATCTTCATGGTCACCTTGTCTCTGTCTGTTGCAGCCAGACACATTAATGGAAACTAAAGTCATGTGTGTGTGTCTGCCCAATCGCTGTAAATTAAAAAAAAATAAAAAAACACACACAACTCAAGCTGCAAAGACTATGGCCATTGCTCTGAAATCTACACTGCAGTCCCACACCTCCACCATGAATTTGTCTTTGTAGAGAGAGCTGAAGAAATAAATTAGTTTGTGAAATGCGAGTAGAGGAAAGGGAACGGTGCTGCTGCTCGCCAGAATGAAGACTCAATGTAGAAAAAAAAAACAAAAAAAAACAGGAAGCTTGTTGAGAAATGCATAAAGGTATACAACATGCTGTCTGTCATATCAGAGGAAAAATACAACTTCAGATGTGTTGATTGTACTGAAAAGTTGTCATTCACAAGGTAAAATGTTCTTACCAAGATACTGTGACACAGGCACCCGTCCAGTACCTAAAAAGTTCTACATATTGTATTGTGTCTTGCATCTGACCTGTGGTTTAATCTCTGGCAATAGATTACAAGTTTGTTATATTATCTAATGTGTAAAAGCATAATTTTAAATGTATCAGTAAATCAAATGTAGGAAGTAGAATATTATAATATATAAGTTTAATATGAGTTGTTATACAATTGAAAAATTCCCATAGGTCATAATTGTACTTAATGAATAGTTACTACCAATGGCACCAATCCAAAACCATTGGTTGGTATATCATGTTGAGAACAAACTTTGCAAATGCAGCCTGACGGTGGAGACAGATAGGGGTGCAGAGGGCAAGAGGGGCACCATAAATCAACATCTATGTGAGCTGCCACATTCAGTTTGGAGTGATGTCCCCTCAGCTTCCCAAAGGCACTGGATGCACAACTCATAACACTTCTCCTGCTCTGTGACAATGGGGTGATTGTATGTTTCGCACCAACATGACTCAAAGAAAATATCTTTTCATTTCTCTTTGTCATGTTGTTCTTCCTTTGCTTTTATAGCAGCTACATTGCATTAAATTGACTCATACTGACTTCAACAGCAACAGTCTAGTATATCTATTGTATGCATTCAATTTTAGTACATTGAAGAACTTTGTGTGGCAGGTAATGTAATGAATGACTATATATATGGATTCTGTGGTAAGAAAATCTGCCCTGATTACATTTACCAAGGTTGTGGTTAAATGGGCTGAACATTTTTCTCAAAGCAAGATTCATGTGTTTAACAATCTTTGTGCACAAGGCAGAATGCTACGAGAGTCCTCATCAACCACCCACTAGGTTTAAAGGTGACTCTGAAAAGTGTGCTGCTAATTTACATAAATTATATAGTGAAGAGTAATTGTACGTGAGTAACATCTACATCGACAGTACTTTTGTTTGAGTATTTTCCACGACTCTACTCCACATCTGCTTTGTTGTTTATTCATGAGTTTTGTTCAAAAAGACATATGTCTGCAAAGACATGTTTGTTGGCAGCACAGCTAACACTCCCAGGTGTTACCCATTCACAACTTTAGCAACCATAGCTGTTAGCAACTGATGTAAACAGTAACCTGAAAATGTCAAACACTCTACATAAATACACAAACATCACAATTACCACTGGTTCACACCAATTTACCAAAAACTTAATTTGGGAAAATGTGTGCCTGTGCTCAAATCTAGTTTGTTGTATGTTGTTATGTGTGAATAACCTTTACAGCAGTTGTGGCCAAACCACAGCTTGCTGAAGGAGAGAAACTGTTGCACTTGTAGTGACATCTTTAAAAGAGACCTTACAGTTGATTAGGAGAGCTCGGTGCTGTGGAGCTTGAGATAATTATTGCAAATGGACACAACTAAAGAAAAATCAGAGAAAATCTTCATCAGTTTAAGAACTGCACATACACAGAACACAGTCAATACATAACACACAGAAGAAGTGTTAACATTTTATGTATCTGTGCTCAACTGAGGCAGTGTAATGTGTTACACTATCAACTACATGTATTTTATTTTCCATTTGCAGTTGCTGTCAAAATGTGACAGCTTGTTCAGGTACATTATGACGCTCTTTTCCACACTAAAGACTTGGCTTTTTAATTACATGTACATTGACATGAAATAAAAATACACAACATTATGACAGAATAGTGATACTTCAAGACCTCTGCACCTTCAGTATGTTCTCGTAGTTGTAAATTATTGATCAGGACACAATGAATGAAGATCCACAAAAACTGATGAACACTTTGGAACCACAATTGCTGTCATATATAGAGCCTGGGGGAGCAAAGCAGTGATAACAAATAGCAGTTCCTACACTTCCCTTAGCTCCCTCCTTTAATTACTGGTTGATCACTAAATATTTTCTTCACAGTTTAAAGTAATTTTTTAGAAAAAAGGCTTAATAGGCCTGAAATGTCCCAACTCTGCATTAAACAGCCCAGTAGTTAAATCCCTATTGGCTGTCATAAAATATTACTAAAATGCGTAGGTCAAATATTCATTCTGAGTAGAGGCTGATTGCCACTAATGTAAAAAAGCCATCATGCGAAGACCATTTTTGCAAATTTAATTTATGTTAAATGTATCAAACACATGACACTTTTGCTTATTTGGCATAAAACTTGTAACACTGTGGTTAATTTCAATATTTATTTCTTCAACTTAGAGCACGTCAAACTGATGATTGAATAAATTACAGTACAGTACAGAATTTTTTATTTTATTTTTTTTGCATCTGAATTGTAACAGCCAGGGTAAAAGGTCTGTCAGTTTTTCATGCCAGCCTCATTTGGGGACTGAGCAAGACTTTGGGGTTGAAAAGCAATTTATAGCCTCAGAGTGCAGTCAGTGAATGCATCCAATCTCTTTGTCATGAGGAATTAGCGGTAGTCAGTTTAATGTCTTTAGGATTATGATTGTGTGAATGGTAATTACGATCATGGTAATGATGATTAAAATGTGGATGCCTCCAAGGTAAAACAAAATGAGAGAGAGAATGCAACTATAAATGAATTGGTTTTTAAATGATCAACTGCCTTCTATTTGAATACTTGACATGCTAAACACTAGATTAGGTTCTGTTTGATCAACACAATGCTACATCTGAACTAGAGGAGTTGAACATCCCCTCAGCCATCCTCCCTCCTCCCTTCACTTGTCATCAAAGGTGCCATCTACCTGTGTCTGTTACAATATTTGTCCCCATGTTTCTTTAAGAGGACAAATGGCTTTGACATCCATTCTTAGTGTAGTGTTGTGTTCATATATTCAGCTGGAGACCTAACCTGCATGTTGACAGTCATCGAGGTTGACTAGTGCTGGCCTGTCTGTGCCCAGCAGTTGTTTTGTTATGTATGGGTTGACTCATGAAACATTCATTTGAATTATTCTCCAACACCAGGAAGACCAACCACAAAGTGATGGCCATTTTGAATGCTTAAATTGAATATCATATTTTCAAGCTGTGCAGATGTTTCACTACATGATTTTTCTCACCAACCACACTCTGCAGACAAGTAGCTTGAAATATGCCCACACATACACGAGGAGAATGACTGTTTTTTGGTTTGTTTGTTTTTGTCTTTATCCACTTTCATCAGACAGCTTTATGGTTGAGACAGAGTGATGTTGTGTCAAAATAATTCATAAGAATTCATCCAGTAAATGCAGCTTATGAAGAGGGAAAAATAAAACACACAAGGGAATCACAAAACAAGATTTAATTCAAATATATGAATTTGATCAAAATCGTTCTGTCTCCTCTTCTTACTTGAAACATTTTGTGAGGATAACTCTCTATTTCTCAGTGTCCAAAGACACTGTTCATATCACATTTGCACCTAGTACATGTGTCTGTTATGTTGATATGCATCAAATCACAATACACCGTGTGGTTGATACTATTAAGCCACAGATTTAAACATCATGATATTTAAGATGTCATGTCTTTCCTGTCCAGAGATTCCTCACTTAACAGTAATGCTTGTCAGTTGTCTTAGGTAAAATTATATGTCTTTAAATGCACTCTGAGGCTATAAATTGCTTTTCAACCCCAAAGTCTTGCTCAGTCCCCAAATAAGGCTGTCTTTAATTCTGACAGCACAATAGTATATGTACACCAGCAACACCAGGATCTCCAACATGGCTGCCATCGATGTGAGATTCCAGAGGTTTAGCAGAGCACCAGTCCATCAGGCTGGAAGAGCTGCAGGTGGCAGAGTGGAATATGCAATAATTTGGAAAATTACAGGAAGAGGCCTGGGATACAGCAGAAACACTGCCAAATAGTTAGCTGCAGCTGGCCAGGAGGACATTTACCAGTTTATCTCTTTATGTGTGAGCCAGGGACTCTTCCATTCAGACACATGGATAGTTACTAGCATGCAGTCAATAGGCTACAAGGGAATTTCACAAACCGCAGGAATTCAGAAACCCCTGATTGTAAACTGGGGTAAAATAGTACTGAATGTCAATCATTTCTCTGCTGAAGGCACTTGATTGTTTCTGTTTTTCTTTTTATCTATTTATTTGGTTTGTATATAATTCATAATGCACATTTTCCCTGTATATTACTGGGACGCATTTTGACTGTTGCTTACTTCAGGTATACAACTGATTATTAACCTTAACCAAATAACAGCAAATTCAAAGAATTTTGATTACTTAACTGTGATTTCTAACTACATTGGAAATAAAGAAATACACTCTACAGGCTTTGTAGATAAGGCCAGGGTTGTGGGTACTTCTCAAAAAAAAAAAAAAAACTAAAACCAATGTAACAAAAGGAAACTGGGCTGATATGTGCTAAATCTAATCACATGTGAGAATCAGCAAGAGAACTTCAAACATCACAAGGAGAAACAATGAGTAACACCACTACATCAAGTGTTCTAATAATTTGAATCCTTCCAGTGTTATAATAGTAAAGCATGAAAGATGGCTGACAATGACAAACTGTTCAATGACAATCGAGGTCGAACCGGTCTGTCGAACTGGTGGGGGTCTCAGGATTGAAACCAGGACTGGGGAACCAGTCCAATCAGTCGCTACTGCAGGCGAAGATGGGCCTTTAGTGTACTGCTCGCAGGAGTGTGGATGGTTCGTGAGTGTCCATATGTTCATATTTGTTCAACCATATGTTTATATCTGAGTTGTATAATGTAGTCATAATTTTCAGCAACAAGCGATATAGTGACAGCAGCCATGTTGATAGCTATTAAACGTACAAATCATTGTTTTTTTTCTCTGTGATAGATGATTGAATTGTGATTGATGCAGATAATTTTCAGTTTTTTATGTCAAACTGTTTGGTATAATATGCCGATCTTAACTCAGCCTTTATTTCATGCAAAATTAAGGTAACTTCACCCACCTAATATATCCATACACATTCTTCTACATGCTGGTAATACCATTTTAGTAAATATTTTTTGTACACAAGCCTTAGGATATCTGTTCATATTATTCATATTGAACTTGTCATTCATCTGGTGTCTGAATAAATTGCTCGTGGATCAGTGAATCAAGTGAATCGGGTTTTTATTGTATATCTTTAAAGCCCCTTTAAAATTACTGACACAGATGAGAAATCATAGACACACAACAGTAAAAACTGTAGAACTCAAAATGTGTTTAAAATCATTCACCATATTGGAAATTTAATGCAAGTGAACATTTCATCAGTTTAGATTCTATAACAAGAATTAATAACAACTTCTTACCATCCATCTTTTTAAGATGTGATGTGCTGTGCAGTTTTATTAATACACACACGTGTCACATTCTGTCTGTTTAGCACAATAGTCTGCACCCTTCCTTCCCGGTCTTCTCTTCCATTTCACACCTCTGTCTTGTTGTCCAGAGGCATTGAACTCACCACAACACAGGTTTGTCTTCTTTACAGCTGCTGCACTGAATTCTCCCATTCTTTGGACACCAGGGAAAGGATATATTGAAACGTATAGTCAGTGTAGAATTTTTGTTGGAGAAAAAAAATATTCTGCTCTCCTGTAAATCTGAAGCAATGACCATTTTGTATTGTACTCTCTTAATGGAAATCGTTATGCAGCACTGTGCGTGATAGCTGACATGCTGTCAGATGACTTTACATTGCTTAGAAACAAGTTGTCAATTGCATGACTGAAGATACGCTGTTCTAGATGTGTTATCATTGCAGTCCTGCCTTTCTTTGTGCTGTCAATATTTCCCTTTCTGTCAGTTAAGAGAAATACCAAGGAACACCGTGACTGACTGATGTGTGTGTGTGTGTGTGTGTGTGTGTGTGTGTGTATATATATATATATATATATATATGTGTGTGTGTGTGTTCTAAATCTCCTCTCATGTGCCACTTGACATAAAATGACACACTTCCTCTCCTCTGGCATCATGTTAAATTGGCAAAGCAAATACTGATGTTGTCTGGCCCAAGAGGAAGAGTAAGCAGATGTGATGGAACTGTGTGCCAGTAAGACCCAGGGTGTGTGACAGTAAGGTGTTTGAAGAAGATGGCAGCGGGCAATGGACCAAGACATCTCTTGAGTCTTGCAGGCAGACAAAGGCTTCAAGGTTTGAATTCGTTGTGAGTATGAAGTTCTGGGATTACAAAACTAGTGATGCAAGATCTGTCCATATCTTTTACAAAAAGCCACTGGCTTTTTGTAACTAACATCAGCATCAGTGGCAATTTACTTACCAATCTATAAGGGCCATTGCCATCTCAACATCATACTTCATCCCTTTGTTCTCTATATATTATATATATATATTCTATTCTATATTAAGTGCTGTCTTCAGTAGTGCTGCCACGACCACAGCAATCCACTGCAGCATCAAGTCATCCCTGGAAAGTGCTGCTCAGAGGACAAATCACAACCTCTTATCTTGTAGACATAATGATGGTGATGCTCTTGGCAAGTGACCAGATAAAGATGAGGATTTTTCAACATTGTGAGGTTTGCTGGATTGTCTTCTGAGTGTAGTACATTTTAATGAAGTCCCAATTCTTTCATCATAACTAGTTGTGGATCTTTAGAAATTAGGCTAATTACATGCCAAGGTCCATGTAAAATCCAACCTGTAATTATTAGATGTTATCTGTGTCCTGAAAAATGTCTCACCTCATGAACCAGCTGTTCAAGGTCTATTCCTGTCTCAGAACAGAAACCAAGCCCAGCTAATGTGAAATGGATTGAAGGCTGTAATTGTGAGCCACGTTCCAGCTGGCATTTTGCCCTGGAAGAGAACACATCCCAGACCCATATCTGGGTCCTTGACCAGATCTGCCTGATTCTTTTCTGTACATTACTAAAAGTTTAATGTCTTCAGTATCTTGTGTGGCAGAGAAAAAAATCCTGGACCTTGCTAGAAGTACAACGGCGACATTCCAGGTAAGATCAGTGTCTGTCGCTCATGTTCACAGATCAAGGAGAACTAACGCTTGTCTCTGTGATGATACAGGAGCTCTAGGGGACTAAGGGTATGTTGACAGGGGCAGGTTTTATTTTTTCTTCTATTATGTAACAGATGAGCAAATAAAATTTACATGAATTTCAAGTTTCCTGCTCTCTGCGTGTGTGTTAAACTGCAGAACATCACATTTTCCCCAGTCTGACCTCTAATGAAACAGAAATGATTTTTATGTTGGAATAGTCTCTGGAAAATTATACAGTTTAGAGATATGTTATTATCTATGGATGAGTTGCCTAATTTTTCACCATTATAATCTCTCTCATACTGTATAAACAGAACAGCTCTTTGTGGCAACATGTTATGCAGGAAAAATATGCATTTGTGAATGACGTGTGGTATATTTCAGCACTGAATTGATATTGTGTGAAGTATATTGTGCCAGATTTCTGGCACAATTCCTGTGCCAAGTTGTTATGTATTGCTTTGGGTTATTTTCAGAGTACTGTATATTCAGTCCTTTGAGTTGTAATCCAGTGGTTTGATTTATGCACAGTATACATGTATGGATGGATGGATAGATGGATGGACCATTGGTTTGATGAATATGGGTTTTATTGTAGCTCTTGGGTGAATTGGGTCATTTCTGTCATGAATAATTGGCTTTATTTCAGTCTGTTCTGTATTTTATACTTGAATGTACCTTATGATAAGTCTGTCTCCACACTCTGGAGAGTTGACATGAAAAGTTGGCAGTGGCTGTGACCCAGCTCTCCTCACTTTAGGAACAACAGTGCCTCCTAGGGTAGCAAATGGCAGCTTGTGTGTTGTTTTCAAACAACTGTTGCTATGCGTAGTCACACATAAGTAGAGAGCACAATTCAATGCAAGTGGAAGGTAATACAGCAGAAGGTAAAAAGAAAAGAAAAAAAAATTTTGAAAGAATGAAATTTTCCAGAAAATAGACCAATCAACACATTAAGTAAGGGCTTGTCTGAAAGTAAGTAAGTTTGTCTGGTAAGCAACACAATATTGTTGCATCTATTTCTCTTTATAAGGGGAAAACAATTGTATTTGGACTCATGTGTACCAGACAACCTGCTTTGACTGGATTGTTTTTGGATCCTAAAATTCAAACTCTGAATTTCTCCACCTCCACAGCCAGATCTTGTAGGTCTTCCTCCTGCCTAGAGGGCATTTTTATGGAGCTTTGCATTTCCTCAAGAGTCTTCTTTTTATTCTCTGACAATATCCCCAGTTGATTTAAGCATTTCCCTAATCTTACTGAGGTTGAGCCCATTTCTCTTCCTGCCCACACCTCCTTAAAGCTGCAGCTTCCCTCACTCTGTGTCAACAAGCAGTTTTTCAGGTTGCCACCTTGGCAAGAATTTACTCAGGCCACAGCATGTTGCAGCTGCCCATATGTCCCAAAAACTGGCCAGAGATCTTATTGTATTGGTCTTGTTTTTTCTGCAGCTTTTGAGATTTATGGCCTTTACTTTTTTGTTGTAATGCAGCAATTTATATCAACATGTTTTCACATGTAATTGAAACTGATGACTCACAGTTCAGAAGCAGTGAATCTGCCAATTTCAGAGGAGTGTGGGGTCTGTGTTTCCCCGTGCATCAGCAAAAATATACTTAAAACACTTGGACCTAACTTATAAAAGAAAAATTATTCCAAAAAGGATCAGGACCAAATTGCTCCTGGGTGCTTGAGTTGGAAAGAACACTGTTGCTTCCATTTTTTTTTTTTTTTTTTTTTTTGAGAAAGTTTCATGCAGAATAAAAAAAAAATGTCAGTGTACAAATGTGAACATAAAAGCACAAAGTAATAATCTGGCATCTGCACCCAAATCAAACTGTGTATGCAACTGATTTCACTGCAGTATTATATGGCAGAAAAGGCAACGATATGTAACCTCAACTAAACTGTAAACTGATTTCTTCCTCACCTGATAACACACACTGCTAAGATCAAAACAGGTCTGTAAAAGAGCTAAGCAAATATTTTATTCATGAAATCTTTGACCATGACACATGACAATGCATACCAAGTTTAAATCACGAAAGAAAATGTCAACATGGCATCAAGTGCTATGCACACTGCTTGTGAGTGGAAAAAAAAAACCCCTTAGACAAATGCACAATTCCCTGAAATAACTGTCTGTTTTGGCAAGGAGAGCCTCACTTAGGGTCATGTACAAAGATGAGAAGTAAACTAGTCAAGGAGAAAATAGAATTTTTGCAAGCCAAGGGGTTGTATTTGAGTATAGCCTGTAAGGAGACGCTGTGCTGGCAGGTTTGTTCCTTAATGTAAGTCACAGTTTTGTACAATGATGCAACGATGCAGCTGATCAGGTGAGAAGTAATAATATTCAGACGCCATCATTCACTGATGCTTTGTTCTGTGCATGAAGTGAAACTTGCCTTGAGGAACAGTGACTGTGACTAATTGTCAGATAATGAAATAAAAGCTAAACCATTGAACCTTTTGTCATGACTCAATTTAAACTAGAGAATTTGGCAAAAATGGTGTAATAAATTAAGAACTATTTCCACGCTCTATAAATTAATTTTTACAGGAGTGACAAGCTTATGGCAACAGAACTTGATATAATGTATAATTGTAGCAGCAGAGCCTGGACTGTAACTAGAGATTTACAAGTAAAGAAAATGTAGGAGATATTCAGTTAAATATTTGATTAAAGCCGTGCCATGAAATGATCTGTTATCTTAACTTATTATTAATGCAGCTGAACTGAAACCCAAGTAAGAACATTCACATCCAAGACAACAATAAATAAATAGTAGTGTACTGGTAGAGAAAAGGCTGAAGAAATAGATATCTAGGCTTAAAAATGTAAAATAAAAACATGCCCATTTTTACATGCACTGTATGTAGACTGAGGTAAAACAAAACAAACAAAAAGAGAAACAGAATATACAGTATGTGAAGGGAACACTAATGTTACCTTACAACTTGATTCTTGAATTTTAAATGTATAGTACATATTGTTTTATAGAAACTCAATGTACTTTAGTGACAAAGTATAACAATGTAGCCATAAACCTGAGAGAATAAAAGCTTAAAAGAAGAATTAATGTGTGAAATATCAATCAAACATACACCTAATATACAACAAATGTATAAAGTAATAACAACCCAAAATATATCAGCACAATCAAATAGAAATCCCTGGGCAGTCCCATGGCCGAGTACATGCGCACACAGAGTTATTAATCATAAGCCCACGAGAATAGGGAAGTAATGAGTGACAGCAGGCAGCTTGTTCCAGGAGCACAGTAACTCCAAGCACCATCACCAGACTTGGATAAAAAAGCCACAAGACCACCACCTGAGTGACCTAATGGTACCATAATCATAAGCCTTTCTCCTGTCACAAAGGAACCATTCTTTCCAGGCAGCCATGGCAATTCTCACCAAATGCCAAGAATACATGGAAAGCACTTGAAACATATGTCAGTGGTGCAGAAAAAAAACTACCATGCAGATAGCCACCAGCTTTGCTGTTGTGGTGAGATAAGGCTGCAGGACAGTGGGCAGAGTGTTGTGTTTGAACTTATGATTGCTATAGAGATGACTAAATTCTATATTCTGTCTCCGTCCTACACTCTCTGACCTTTCTTTCAAATTCCTCTTCTCAGCCACTATATTTGTCTAAATCCTGGGTGGCGTGATCTGCTTCTCGGGGTGATAAAATCAGATTCATCTCATTCATGTCCACTCTAGCCCCCCTGCATGTTGATGCATTCACTCACAAGCATCTTCAATAAATTTTATGTATGGCTGTAAAGAAACATCAGCTGTGGTATATAATGTGAAAGGTCATACAGTATGCTCGTTTTTATTTTATGTTTACTTTATCTTGACACGTCTACTCTCCTGTGTCTAATTTGGTTGTTAGTGTTTTTCTTGCTCGATTATATATTGTATTTTTGTATTAAAAATTAAAATGAGCTTTACATAGAAATGTGCAAAGGATGCATGTGTTGTTGTTTGTTAATGCGTGTGTAATACGCACTGAGGTGTTTCCAGCCCCAGTTCCCATGGGTGCCTGGCCTCCATCGTCCTGTCCCCAGCAAACACACAAGCACAGGTGAGGGGAGGTATATATGTGTGTGTGTGTGTGTAGGGGGAGAGGTGGTGGGGTAATGTATGCTGCATTATTTATCGGTTCTCATCCATGTCAGTGCTTTGTGCCCATTTCCCAGTGACATTTCAGAGGTTGAGAAAAAAAGCAACAAAACAATATAATGGAGAGAAAGACCTTCAGCACACTACAATAGAGCTGAAAGAAGCGTGACGGATGAAGCAAATGCCTCGATTACCACTTACAAATCCATTTCTTGCTACCTATCTGTGCAGTACAGTGTGCTTATCACATGTACAAGAGACTTAACACAACATCACACCCTGGCATGTTACATGAGGCCGTTATAATTATATAAGAGATGTATTATGTGCAGGGTTCATTCTCTTCCTCATCCCATCTTCACGGGCCTCTCTTTCATCTGTCAAGTCTAGTGAACAGATGCTGCTCAGCTGTTGGAGTCAACATGATGGACTGAGTTGCTGGCAGGCTCATCCTTCTGTAGAAAGTGAGAGAGGTCATCTGGACAGTGAACAGCATGTCGGGGTGCTTTCACTCTGTGATTCTCACCTTCTTTCTTCCTCATCACTACCCTCATGTTTGACATTCAGGAGCCTTTCCAGCCAGAGGCCCCACGACCCCCCTCCCCCAGCTCTCCACCACCCACTGTCCTGTCCAGCTGAGTGCTTGTCAGCCATTCTGTTCGACTGATCACTTACCTGTAATGTGCCCTTGTCCACAACTGGAAAAGCCAGCTAGTGAAAAGGTCAAAATTTTTATAATAAGGCCAACAAGGCCTCTGAAAGGTGAGGAAGGCGTGAGACAACATAGGAGGGATGTGATGGAATGAATTTTACATGAAAAAATATATAAAGAGAGAGACAAATGAAAACAAATATAAGTGATGGACATTACATTAAAATGGTGAACTAACACTTTACAAAGACCTGCCATGCCTGGATTCTGACATTCCTTAATCTGATGTTTTGATAATGATGGTGAGGAGCACAGTTTAATATGAAAGTCCAAACTCCTATGAGTGTCGACTTGACCACAAACCACAGCAGATGAAACAATTTTCATAATCATGAAACCGCTGACTGACCCTCTGTGCCCTATGAATGAAAGGCATTAACATCCAGGAAGCGACCATTCCCATCAGGATAGAAATGTTTTATCAATGGTTAAAAATGATGACTCAGAACAGTTTTGAATTGATTTGTTGTAACCTTTCCTTTCGAGGGGACAAGTGGACACACACCACACCAGCAATATCTCCTCCACAGCCTAATAGAGCCAGCAAACCTCACTTCAGGCGTCAAGCATTCAGGCCTCAGTCGTTCTCTCAGTATGTATCACACATGCACTCACCCACTTGTTGAGAGTATGGTGATGCATGACACCTGACGATGTGACATGGTGCAGCAGTCCAACGTCCACACTTTACACCAGTATAGGTGGTTTTTACGCCACTGAACTTGAAAATGTGCATTTATCTATATAATGAGGATATTATATACTGCAGTCCCAGTAAAACATCCCCCTCTGTAACTGTCAGCGGATCGTTCCTGCTGACACAGTCTGATCACTTCTTGGCCTGACAGCCACCTGTCATCTGAGGAGTTCTTTTTCCTTACAAGCTATAATAATGCACAACTATCACCATCATCAAAATGTGCACTCTCACACTCTGCCACAATTTCCAACCCAACTTACTGATGTCTGTGCCATGGATGTAAATGTGGATGAACAGTCACTGTTCCTATGGAAACACTGGCCACTTGAGCAGTCTTTGTGACTGAGGCTCCTGTCATCCGTGCCCCAACGATGAACCTTCTTTCAAAGTCACTTAGATCTTTTCCTTTTAACATCTACATAAAATTTAGGATCAACTGGGCTGTTCAGCATTTGAGGAGAATGTTAACTGCTTAACTGTACCAGCAGCTTCTGCATTTGACATATTTTATATTCATTCATCAAGTGTCTCCTTTGATTTATCCACCAGGGTGTGGGCAAACAGTTTGTTTAATACTGCACAGAGCCATTCTTCAGACACAAGATTAGTTAATACACAAACATGAACAGGTCTCACACAACTTTCCCAATCTCCCACTGCTTTACTAAAGCAACAGGAGGTCTCGCACTTCTGCATCTTCCCCTGTAGGTATCATTGTAACACATAATTATTGAGAAGAAAACTCTTTCTGTGAACATTTTTTTTCTCTACCTTCCTTTTCTTTTCATCTGATTTACATACGCATTCACAAAACTACAAACCACCTTGACATGAGAGCTCCAATAGAAAAAAAATAAATAAATAAATAAATACATCACCAATCAAAACCTGGTTCTTTGAAAATTGGTGAAAAGGAGAAAATGGTGAATGGACAGGTTTTACAAGGTCCTTCTGTATGCTTTTCTAATGTTAATGGTTAAAATTTAAGGAAACCAGGTATACTATTAAGCGTTGGAAAGGCACACATTGTGGAAAGGCACTTAAACATTTATATATTTTATATATATATGACTGTTATTTCTGTCAGTTAAGAGGCAAACATTAATTGCAGGCCAACAGTGGCACACCTCTTAGCTTGGAGGTTAACATGCCTACAATTAACAGAAATCACTTCAAACCCCGCTGGAGACCTTTGTTGCAACTCACTTTTACTTTGTTTCTTGTTGTTTATCTGCTGTTGCCTGTGACTGTGATCAGACTCTAACTTGAATAAGGCGAAGGTTGTTTGAGTTTGTAAATGCCAGCAAAATGTCTAGGATCTGCCTTGATGACAAGCTAGAACACATCTCATTCTATTACTGCAGAGCTCATATTAATGTTACTGCCTCCTTTGAACACAATAATTGAGCTGGTGGATTTTAAACTCACAGGAAAGGAGACAAGTTATAAGTCCCTAATCACCACCATAAACATCCAGTAACAGGATACACCAGGTCTCCCTGAAATGTCCGCTTGCAGTAAATATTGTTTCTGTACTTATGGAGCACTCAGAACCACAGCAGGACACAAGACAAAATATTTTCAAACACCTTTAGACATTTTTCAAAACCATATGCCAGACATACTTATCCTGGTTTTTTACCAAATCTGTCAAGGTTGCTATAGCTGATTTTTTTTTTTTCTCCAAGTGACTGATGATAACACACCTTACCTATTTAACGCATGAGTTCCTTTTCAGTTGTAGGATGGCAGATAGTGACCGATAGCTGTAACTTTATCCTGTATTTATTTTTTTTTTTTTAGACTTTTTATTTTTCCTTGGACCACCTTAAACAGGTATGTGTCAGACTTGTCAGACTCACATTTTCTCAGTTTAGTCAACCATACTCACACAATCTGCCAAACATCTTTTTTTTGTTGTTGCACTTCCTGTTTGGTGATCTTCAGGAGGATTCAGTGATGCTTAAAGGGCTGCGTGTGCTCATCCACAGTTACTATGTAGCTATAGGCCACGTCTTGTTTGTCATCGTTGGTTTTAGCTCATTTATAGTGTACTGAACCATATCTTATTCTGCTGGAGTAACATCCAAGTGCTTTTTCTTTCCAGTGTAGTTTCAATCACACATCACTGTGTTGCTCTACCAATTCCACTGAAGTAGATGCTATGTTATAGAAACATTTTGTTTTTGTTCGAGGGCATTGTTGATGTAGTATTTTTTGGGCTTAAGCTCATTTTTAATTTCCCATCTGATTTTCACATTAACAGCAACAATAGCCCAAATGTCTATATATAAGCTTTGACACATTCTTGTAAAATGTGGAGGAGGAACAGAAAATCCCCCAGACTTCTTCTTAAACTATCAAGAGTATTTATTACATTTAAGTGATAAATGAACTTATTCATTAAACGTTACCACACATGAGTGTATTGTGATCTCCAGACCTTTTGATGGATAATGCAGATGTGATACCACTGTCACATCACAATGGTTTTATTTTTAAAGTCGTTACATGGCCTCTTCTAACGTGTCAGTGTATCAAGGGCTCCTCTTAGATTCAAAGAAAGATCCATTAGAAAATGTACTCTGATTAAATTTGTTGCCATATTGAAGAAAAAGCAATCACCTTGAGTGCGCACGTAAGAATTCTTAACAAAACACATTTTATGAACTGGAAAAAGCAGTACTGGAAAGTGGTAAAGTATGACAATAAGAATATCCTCAGTGATGCTGCCCACCATACTAATTCTCTGAAACCTGCTTGGTATAACAATTCTCATTGTTATTGTCAGATATTCTTGTCCATCTTTAAGAATGCTGAAAGTATTACAGAAAAAAAAATATTTTAAACTGTACCGTTCACGTTTCTACCTCATTATTTATTTTACGCAAATATTTATCCAATCTATAAATGCCTCTTCTTTGATATTGCACAATTTGAAATAGAGTATTCAGCTATAACTGGCATATTCTTCATATAATCGATTTTTCTTCAGGTTTCCCAACAAAGTGTCATGGCTGGCTGCCTATCATCGGACACAGTGGTGTGAAAATTTTACCATGACACTGATCTCAACCCTTTCACCATCTCTCTCTCTCTCTCTCTCTCTCTCTCTCTCTCTGTTTCTTTCTTTCCTGAGGGTCCACATCAGAATGCAATTGCACAACCTCTGTCACAGAACGAGAAGTGAATGTGAGAACAGACTGCAGCACCTATATATTTTACTCTGCACAGCAAACTGCAAGTGAGGGAATTCCCAGTGTAAAAGCAGATGTTGCACTGTGAAGCCCTCTCTCCCTCACTCACACTGTGTGTGTGTGTGTGTGTGTGTGTGTGTTTCTGTCTTTCTCCCTCTGTTTCAATCTCTGGCCATTAGTGACAGATGTGATCCAGACAGAAGAGCCACAGATGCTGTGCTGTGTAATATACAACTGGATAACATCGTATATGCACCAGGAAGGAAGCAACCAACAACCGAACAACTGGGGTGAGAAGCTGGAGTTCTAAATCAAAGGGACTTACAGCAAATATTTGTAACTGACAATGTTAAAGAGTCACTTCACCCAGTCAGTGTTTCCATCTGGGCTAAAGAACACGGATTTTATTTTCTGTGTTAATGGTAGTGTTATAGTAGTGTATAGCAGCCCACTAGATTTAACATGTACATAATTATTAAAGATACTGTTTTAACACCTGTTATTGTATGCACATGGCCCTATGCATTTTGTTTTAGTGAACATTTCCACATGGCTTCAAACAGTATTATGTCGTCTGGTTGCATCGCTGCTCATTTAAATAACTGTCCATAGCATTTGCCCTTCTCCTGTGATGAAAAATATCCTTGATTTTTGACAGATTTATTCATGCAGTTTGGTTCCGACGGGGCAAGCAGGTGTAATTACTTTGTCAGCATCAATGTGCATAAGCAGAGCTGGTGCTGCATACACACAGACCACTCATGATGTAACTGAATGGCAGGTCAAAGATTGCTAACTGACTTGTATCTTTACATCTTAATGATAACTAACTGCATTAAAAAAAACCTGATGTCAGAGTTGAAAGACAGACTCCATAACTTGTAAGGTTATCAGACCAGCTGATAAAAGCCTTTAAATTTCCTCTGGACTTTCATCTGTCTCTGTACAAAGTCCAAACAATGAGGGGTGTGCAGGGGGAGTCCAAGTTGTCCCTTATTCCCAATTCAATATGTGAATGCAATTGCTTTGTCTCACATTTTACTCCCAATCTGCCAAACTCGACCACCTTACACATCTAATATCATTCCTGAGCAAAGAGCTCCCCTGATATGGAGAAAGGGAGATTGAAGATAAAGGATGAAGAGATTACACTAAGTTACGGATTTGAGGATGAATAAAATAGATGTGAGTATATGTACATTAAGATCTCTGTGAAACAGTGTATTGACTAACAGTTGTGAATTTTTATAAGCATCAATACCGGACTATTTTAAATGCTGGAATCACACACTTAAGTACAAATCCCAATATTTTGTTTACCACGGTATCTGATTGTAGAACAACTGAAGATTGGTACAAGAAGAATTAAAAAATTCACAGACAAAAAACTTTGGGTAAAATAATGTCCTAATGCTTGAGTTGTCAGAACACAGGTGCAGAAGCCTCAAGGCCGATGTAGACAGGCTACCATGACTGGGGTGTCATCTCACTCATAAGCATTTGTATAACATTAATATATGTGAAGGATTTCACTTGATTGGCAGCTCCTGTGGAATCAGATATATGTTGAAAATATTGGCAGTTGGACTTTGTTTGGGGATACAAGTAATTGGTCCAACTACGAACTGAGAGTGAGGGGGGAAAAAACCAAAAGCTTCAAGCAACTGCTCCATAAAATCAGTTTTACCTTCCTAAATCATTTTCAGATCTTCTTCTACTGGAGCTAGCTGACAACAGACCAGCTATAGAGTGGCCAATTGGTCTTAGGTGGTCACTACATCGGGCCAGTAGAGGGCTAATACCCTGTAAATCTCTATTTCAGACCAATGTTTTGAGACTTAAGAATCTCCACATCCACACAGACTACCACTGGGGACAGTGACCAAGTCTAACAAGTATAAGTTTTCCCACAAACCACATAAATCAGGTCTATTGTCAGCAGCACTGTGAGCAAAACATGAATCAGCTGGATTCTTCTATAAATTAGGAGGAAATACTTGAAAGTGGTTATCAATTCATTGTTCTTTTATGCCTATTTTCATGGGATCTGTTGAATCCCATGAAAGTGACATCCATGATGTCTATTGTGTCCTACTCAAATGTGTCTGCATGTGCAAGACATGGCTATTTCCTGATTGACTGAACTACACAACACAATTTATTCTACCTTGGAGTTTCAAGTTTTGCCCTATTCTTGCATGCCACATAGCCACGTTCATCCAATAACAACTGGTGCAGCTCACAAGGAGTTTTTCACAAGACTCACAGGAACAACTTTATGAAATGAACAGAGAGAGCAAACGCACTTGTTCACATAGAATATTCATGGGAAATCACATCAACAAAAAGATTGGCTGCTGTGTATTTTTTACAAGGGAAAAGAGTTCCAGTAAAAGAGTCCTTGAGTAAAATGTAGACCTCAGCTTCAATTCATCAGAAGAAAAAATGATTTAGATTGAAAGCTTGACCAACACCACAATAAATACCAGAGTGGATGCAAGAGAAATAATAATGTGTCTATGTTGACAAACAGACATCCTCTTCCACTATGCTGCCCAAGTTTGAGCAGTGTTCTGGAAGGTCACTTGCCTGATAAGAATTTTGCGCCTACTAATTTGGGATGACAGCCCATGTCATTGAGAATGTTTTTTCTAGGACATGATTATCATCAGAGCTACCCATGCAAATGACAGGGAGACCTTAAGGGATATCATTTTCTATTAAAATATGTAAGAGTCTAATTACAGATAAATGCCACGTTTACTGTGTGAGATACAGCGACCCAGAGTGAATAGGTGGTCAAGCAAAGGGAGTGAAAAGTGACCAAAAACACTCATGGTGTGATGCAAGAAAAGAAGAGTAGGAATCAGTGGCTGTGATAACACTGTCTAACATAATTAACCCTCTTCATTTAGTTGTTTTATATATAACATAAGAGGAAATGAGTGAAGAGTAAAAGCAAGCACATAATTTACAAGAATGATTACATGATTTAAAAAATGACTTGTTGGTACAATATTCTATATGTTGGCTTGTTAGTAGGCATAAATGTGAATATGGGTTATAATCTCTTTGAAGAATGTTAATTTAAATACAGGGGCGGCTCACATGGGTGATTGGTGTGACACACTGCCAAGCGGGGAGATGGATGCATTTTTTTTCTATCTACCACTGCAACAGTAGTTATGCGTGTATACCATTTGATCTGCCTCTGAATATCATTGTCTAATCTGGCTAAAGTCGTGCTTCAAATCTTGCGCCTTTTGTGCGTTTTCAGCCAGGTTGAAATTAGCACGAAACTCTCCCATTGACTGTAACGTAACATTGATTTTTTTTGGAAAAACAGGCCCTCAAAGCATTCTCTATGGGATTTTTTGTGCACGCACTAAAGTGCTTTCGTCATATGTAATGGGCAATAGAGCAGGCGCTGTGGGGGTACCGCCCCCATCAACAATGCTACCTCCCCGTTAAACATAAGTTATTTAGATAATAATAGTTAGATAAATGCAAAATGAGAATTAATCAAAATCGACAGTATTGTGCCTTGTATGTATTCTGTCAGCATTTATTGAAAATTAGTTTTATTTGATTAATTTCTTTCTGTGTAAATATATCCACTTCCTGGTTGCGGGGCGCCAGACTAATGGATGTAGGTCCTTAAACTTTTGACAAGCAGGTGACCAGAGGGTGCTCTCTCATTGGCTCTGTCCAATCAGTGTTTGATTGTGGTTCCTGACACTTGTCATTCAAAATCACACTCAGTTGGCTGGATGTGATGTTAGTAATGACTTTCAATGATTTCCCTGTTGTGGACAACAACGGGTGTGAGAGGACCCCCCCAACCACCCCCATCCCCTGGAAAAAATCACCAGCCACCACTGTTTAAATAATGTGTAACATTATACCTGACAAGTGACATTTGACATTTAAGTTACAGACTAGTACAATCAAGGCACTGAGGGAAGTCGACAGCTAAATTGTTTTTGATTGAATGGCTTTGTATTCACTGTATTCCACAATAGATTTATTTTTGATTCAAGAAGTACAAGCGTATTGCAGTGAAAAAAAGAAAAAAAAGAATTTAGCTCTGAAAAATCCTCCCTGAAAAAGCTGTATAGATCCTGTGATCAGTTCATAGATAACTGGAGCTGTGACTCTTTACCAGAGCCTGGCTCTGTGCTGCAGCAATGAAGAAAATCTCTTCTACGGCTAATGTTCTTTTCTTGTCCTGAATTAAGCCTCTCAGACAGCACTTATTCCCAGGCAGTATACCATCCCCAACATTTACCACTCAAATGATAATGTTACGTTAGATTAGATGTGGTTAAGTTGCTGTAAAACCTGAAAGTGGCAGGGTGAAATGTACTCTGGAGGAGAACACAAGTGGAGGAAACAGTATGGGCAGGATTGTGCGGGAAAAGAAAGAAAATCTGCTCAAAATAACGTGACTAGTCAACAGTTCACAAGTTAAACAACATTTATCAGTCTGTCTTTACTGCTGATGTCTTTGCACTTCTGGTCATATTGTATCTTTAAATTTGATTGTTTCAGTTTCAATAGAGGAAAATGAACACAGACCACATATTCACAGATAAATTCTCATGCGAGCATTTTACCTGGAATGTGTTTTCCACATTCTTCCATCATTGCTTTTTAGCTTTGAGGAACAATTGATTCTGCAAAAGTATTGACATGTTATTCAATGTAAACACCAAAAATGGTGCCACAACACTGATTTCTGCAGCATTCAACCACTTCTCACTGACTGATTTTATTTTCCAGGTTGCTACTCACATTGTGGTTGAGTTTCACTGCCCTCAAAGCTGCTGGACCAAACCACTTTCTAAGAGATGACTGGATATTGGACATAATTCATCAAGTAGCCAGAGATTCAACCCCAACGGAGTGCTCATATGCAATTATCAATGGATAATTGAAAACTAAATATGGGCAGGCCCCAGTGCAGTGCAAGTGTCATTGTGAAGGGAAGTGTTTTAATCAGGTTTCAGTTTCAGGTCTTTGTCCCTCAAAAGTGTGTGACAACAGTTTTCTTACAAAATGAAATAAGTGCTGTGAAATAAAGTGTGAAATTTTGAAAGAAATAAATGATAATTATTGGGGAAAGTGTCTTATATGTTTGTGCGTAATTATCATTGTAAGGGAGTGAAAAACATAAAATCAAATCGGTGATCATGCTCATTCTCATTGTGTTTTTTGAACACTTCAGCAAATTTCCTGTTTAAAATTGTGTTTTGCTAACCACAAATATTCAGACCCATTAGTTGAAAAAGACCAAAACAGCTGTGTAAAAATACTGTATTACAGTATATATAGGATCACCTCTAAACTCGACAATCCTGTAATTACTTGTTCTGATGTCAGTAAACTGATGACATTGACAGGAATGCGTTAAACTTGTCGAAGAGGATCTGTCAAGTCTCTTCAATCCTAAACCCTTTAAGAATACTTTCAGGGTTCCACAGGGCATTGTCATGTCACAATAGGATTAAAGTCTTTAAAGAATTGCATCACACGTCCTTTGTTAAAATATTCCCTTGTGATGTCAAGCTCATCTTCGATCTTTTCAAAGGTTATTGTTGAAAATTTGAGCAAGGACACATCCTGAGAAAAATAAACACAGACCACGTATTCACAGGAAATGATATGGAGGTTACATCAGAGGTTTGAATTCTATCTCATCAAATACAACAATTGTTGACCCTCCTTCTTTATAATCTGAAATGATGTTGTGTGTTGTAAAATATGATTGTGGATATATATATATATATATATATATATATATATATATATATATTTATATATGACATCATTTAGGTAGTTTGTGAAAATGCTTAAATGATGTGAGAAGTTTGGGGTTTGGGGGATCACACTTTGGTAAAGCTGTTATCATAAACCAAGATACCAATGGTTTACTCTTTAAATATGTGATTCGCTTTGCTTAGTTGTCTGAAATTGTCATCCTGAAAGTAACTAGGATCTAAGGCTTTCCAGTAAATGTAGGACAAAGTATAAATTAGAATTAAAAGGAAATACTCAATTAAATTAAAGGTACATAAAACTGTACCGAACTGCAATAATTGTATTGGTAAGTGCCCATAGTTACGTTACACTCCTGCTGGTAACATAAAGCCAGACATGTAACAGCATGTTACTGAGATTAGGTTAACACTGATGTAGTTTACATCTTCTAATCTGTCATTATATTTTCCTGCTCCACGTGAAATTCCGTCTACAATCTCTGAAGAAACTGTTAAAATTTAAATGAACAAACTCATTAAAACAGGGGTTATTTTAAGAAATGTCCCTGTTGGCTTCCATGTACCAGATTGAAACCTCTTTTCAATTACCATACAGCCCCAAAGAGATACACAGCTTTTAAGGCCCCTCTCTGAAGCCACATCATTAAAATGAAATGAGAGGCGATGCAACGGGGCTCCTGTATTGTGCGACATTGTACACTCGAGCCAGTGTCCCCATAATGGTGAATGATATGTGCCTGATCCTCTCTTTGCTATTATGGGAACATATTTCCAGTATTGGTTTTTATAAGATTATCTTTCTGTTAAATTAGAAAACATCATTACTATCGACTCACACAATTTAGAAATTAGACCAAGGTCATATATATATATATATATATATATATATATATATATATATATATATATATCAGCTGTTCTGTAGCAAGCCTGTTGCAAGTTTTTTATTACATAATATTCTAGAATACTTTGAGTACCAAAGATAGGCATAATGATCAATTTATAGAGATATGCTAATTCCCAATCCCTCCTGATTTGGCTCCCATGATCACCCCACTTACTTTGTACCCCTTGGTGTTGTTGAATGGCTGTGTCTGCAGATATAACATGACAACTGGGAAGTACACAGAACAGAATCTAGGAGGAACACAAACGAGGACTGAGTACTAACACATCTGAGGATCAGGGATGCAGACAAACAAACACAGCAACCTCACAGGGACTTAACTTCACAGAGACACAGGTGGAAACAATCAGGGAGAGGCAAGCAATCAAACAAGAGCGAAGAAAACAGGAAGCAGAGAAAAAACACACATGCAATGCAATGTGGACTATATATATATACATATATACATATACATACATACATACATACATACATACATACATATATATATATATATATATATATATATATATATATAATATATGTGTGTGTGTGTGTGTGTGTGTGTGTGTGTATAATGATTGATATAGTAATTATAGCCTGATGATCAGGTAGTTTAACATGAGAAATGAAATCTGTGTCACACGTTCAGTCAACAGAATGACTTCAGATGGATCTCCATCTATTCCCATCACAGATTATTAGCTGGAATGAAGAGTTCTTCTCCTTCAAAGAAACAATATATCTCCGGAACAGTGAACACAAGATAGACCAAAGAGAGACAGAGTGATGAAATAATTTATTTCATCACCAGAAGTTGGGTTGTAAAAGTATAAATAGCAGAAGAGATTACAAGGGTAGGACAATGTATGTGCCAGACAGGGCACACACAACACAGTGTCTGTCAGCTGGAAATGCTCCCTCACTTGGAAGGACAACAGGGGTCGGGATTTGGCTCACAAGGGTACAAGCTGTCAGTGTCCTCGCTTATCCTGTCCCTTGGCTCCCTTCACTAAATGCCTGAGTTAGACATCAAGGCCAGCTGCGTCACAAGCAAAACAAATGTGGGGGGACATTTTTTTCCAGTGGGGTCGGGGGGTCCTCACCCAGAAAATGTTTAATGTAGTAGATGCCATTTCCTGCATTCTGGTGTATTTTAACAGGTTGTTAAACACCTATTTTTTATTGTTTTTATGCAGATAAGCAGGTCACCACAGAATCATCACTGGCAACTACAAATCAATTAATTTTATTGTTTCCAACACACGAAACACAATGTTAAAACAGAGCCCCATTCTCTTGTTCTCTCCCCCTCTCTCTCTCACGTGGGCACACACACACACACACACACACACACACACAGAGTGCAGTGTGTACATATATATATATATATATATATATATAGTATAACAACATGATGAAGCGATCGCAGACAAGACGATCGGTAAAATTGGTAAAGTCTTGCTGGTTTTCCTACTCAGTAAATATGGGCGGGTCCAATCAAGTAATTTTGAAATGTGGGTGGACATGTCCCACTCTGATATAATGGTAGCGACGCCTATGATCAAGGCCATTTTGATCTGATTTCATCCTATTGGTCTAGTTCTGCAAACCCACTCTTTCTCTTTTTTCTCTTGACTGTTTGAAAATGCCCTTGTTCTCGTCCACTTCAGTGGAATTGTAAGACTGCAGAGGCTGAAAAAAACTTGCTTCCAAATCTGCATTTTCACCTTGAGATTAGGATGTGTTCCTTTATCAGTTAAAACCTTTTTTGTGCAATGAAAGCATTCTGGTTTATTGATTTGACCAAATATTTCACAACTGCCTCAACTGCCTCATACCAATGCAAATGTGAAACCAAGAGAATAGTTCAGCAGATGGTATGGAAGGTGTAAGTACTAAAAACCAATCGGGTGATTGAGCTAAGTATATATACATCATGCCAGACAGGACATCAGAAAGTCACAGCTGTCCTTAAACCACACACACACACACACACACACACACACACACAGGAAGGAAGTCACTGTCTCTGCTTGGAATATAAAACCATAAATGCTAAATATATACATTCAAAAAGTCCATTTTTTTTTGTGCATACAATTTGTTAAAATTGTATGAACTATATATGAAATATGAAGCTCATGAAATACTATCAGTTAGGCATAGATATGAAATGGTACTTTAATTGAAAAAAACTGCTTTCATCCATCTGGTAATTTAATGGCTTATACTAACCACATAACTTTCATTGAACTCACATAAACCTGCTGTATGAAAGATGTGAATGCTTGTTTCAATTTGATATATATTCAGTAACTGTAAAAAAATATATAAGATTTTCCCTAAAGGAGCAGAATGTGCATCTCAAATCCATTTTGCCTGTGTATCTTTCCACATACAGGTTCATTCAACAGCAAAGCCTTTCTGTATTTGTTCTGTATTTGAACAGATGATAGTGAATAGTCTCTTTAAAAGTCATGACTGCAGTTGCCAGGAGGATGGGTATAATTGCAAGAATCAAATTTTTGAAAGTTTGCATCTTTCAATTGCCATACAGATTAAACTGTAGCACAACAAACATGCTGTGTAACCTTCCAAACGGGATTAGCATTTGCCCCCAAACTGTTGAGCTGAGAGTCAGTGCACCTCAGTAATTTATAATCCTTAGGTGGATAAACTACAGTGACCTCAATCCAGAGGACACAGACATCGCTTGGCACTCTTCTTCAATCAGTTGGAATTATTTCTCATCTACATCACAGTTAAAGTAGGAACAATAAACTACTTTTGCCTCAAGGATCAGATTTTCATTGCACTATTCATAATGTGTAAATAGTTTTTAAGATATGAGAAAATACCATTCATATTCCATCTCTTATAAAATTATGAGCACAAACACGATAAAATAAAGAAGAATTTGACAGTGTTACATGAGATCATGTGTATGTAAATGCCAAATATATTAAATTATCATTCCATGAGAATAACAGTCTGGTAAAGTCCACTTGAAAAACACAGTTTAGCTTGGTAGATGATTTGTATGAGCTGACCTTGCCTGTGTGTCTTACACAGTGTAACTCTTCATGCTGGCTCCTTTGACATCTGTGTGTCAGGAGTGTGAAAGCAGAGCAGTGTGAACCTCTTAAGTCCAAGGTCATCAGATCTGCACAGCAAAAAATCTTGCAGTCTCTCACTGAATGAATCTTAAGGGTGACCACAATTCTACCTGGAATGGATACACTGTGTTTTTCTACACACATGGTCCTCACATGTCAAGGCCTGAACAAACTAGTCCTCATCATTAGCTTGTAGTGTGAATGTATGGTAATACAAGAAGAGGCACATACTGGCGCTAGACACTAAATGCTGATGTGTTTACAAAGACAAAGACAGTTCTGATATACTGATGTTCTGCAGGTATAATATTAACCACATTCCATTCACCAGCTTAGATAAGTGTATTAGCATGGTAACTTTTACTAATTAGCATTAAACACAAAGTGCAGCTCAGGCTGCTGGGATTGTCATTAAATGTAAATGTATTATTGTCGTGAACCGCAATACAAAACAAATGAATATGTTGAGCTAGAGACTGCACAAGGTTGAAAAATCAGAGAATTGTGAAAATCATCGAGGTCCATACTCATTAAAGCACCAACAGTGTCTATAAAAGAATTCAAGGCAAACTATTCATTTGTTGCTCAGATATTTCATTGAAGACCAAAGTGACAAATCAACTGATCTTGTTCAGACAGAGATTAAAAGAATCTTAGAAAACAAACCAATGAATTATCCTGTCATTAATTTGTTTATACACTTTATTAATTGCATTTTTTTTTTTTACTTTTTATTTTTTCTGTATTTTGTGATTGTGAGAATAAAGTGTTTTGTTTGGTGGAGGAAAAATAGCAATGCACCAGCACTCAGAGACTAACAGACACAGACACCCTGAACAGTATCTTCACAAGCATCAGCATCAGCATCATTAGATAATAAATAATTCATACCTGAGTAACATTTTTTCATGCATAAATATACTTACTATGTAAAGCATTACCATATACATAATGCAGTGTAAAAAAAAAAAATCACAATTTTTAGTATGTATTATTAAGCATTACTGTAAAAATTAATTAAAACGTCTTATTAATACTCATAAGTTTTAAAATCATATACAGGTCAAGTGTCAATTGCTCAGAATACCTTGCTTGCTTTAATACCCCTGTGTCAGCTCACTGTACTAATAAAAATACAGTGCAAATGCAAGATCTCTGATGGGAAAAGACCACATACTGTTCACTGACAGGTTTGAAAACCTTAAGTGGGTGAGAGTTATGTTGTTGAAGGACAATACCATATAAATTAGATGTATAAAGTACTGTCAGCCTTCAGCTATCCACATTTTTGTTGATGCGTTAAGAAACAAAATCTAGTAAACTCTTGACTCCTTTGCGATATCCTGAATCATACAGTAAAACCATATGATTTATTTAAGTTACGGAATAACGATAATAACAAAAAACAAAACCAGTTAACTCACTCAAGAAATACATAAGACATTTATCAATGCCAGTTTTAGTTCTGAGTCACAGTAATGAGTTTTTGAGGACAAAGTCAATATTTCTAACTTGGTTTCTAACTTGGTTTCAAGGCAGATGAATTTAGAATATACATAAGTGGGGTCTGTCTGCATTGGGGTTAAATTAGGATTGGGGCATGTCTCCAGGCGAGTCAATATGTCTTCAAAAGTGACCTAACCCCTCATTGCACATATTAATTGGTTTGCCGTTCAAATTAACCCTCAGTGTCACCCAGTGGCGGCTGCTGGTCTTTCAATGAGGGGAAGCTCAACTTAATACTAAGTTTCTCTTCGTAAGGAAGACTATCAAATGGCTTTGCCAAAATCAGGTCGACAATATTAGCATTGTCTGCCATTGTGTACGCCTTGTTAGCTAGCTAGTTCACTCCGACCTAGCCAACAATATGATGGATTGAACAATCTAACGAAACGATTAAACTCAAACAAGGAAATGTTGAAATTATGTTAAATCTAAACAAGGAAATACTATGAGTGTGTTTTATTTTCAGTGTAAGAAATAAACTGAAAATGAAAAAACTGTTTCATGCAGTCCCACTGAAGTGCATGGACGCTCAGCTTCTACGGGCAATTGCATTGACGATAGACCATATAAGAATGGGAATGTATGAGTAGATAACAACATCGACTCAGTATGATAAGTAGCTGATTCTGAACGAACTCATCTTCAAGATGAACGTATTCTAACACATTTGTAGTCAATGAAATGTTAACACAACCATACATATTTGACCATTTAAATTTTGACATTTTAGTGGAATCTGAGCTTCCCCTGAAGTCTTAGAGAAATCACCTCTGGTGTAACCCCATGCAGCAGCAGTATGAATGCCCATTACCTATTTTATAAACAAGGAAATAAGGAGAACATTTCAAGGGCTTAGACATTAGAGGCAGACAGCCATTATCTATTGTGTGTCTATATATCTTTGTCACACTGTCTTTTATTTAACTTAATAAAACTAATTATTTCACTGAATCTTTTCCCTGCAAGAACTCATAAAATGTCTACAGGAAGAATCAAGGTGGAAGGAAATATTTTTAAAGACAATATGTCTGATGACCAAGTGTGGAGGTGAATGTTGATAAGATGTATAATGAAGCCTGATTTCTTTTTTTGCATTATTTTAATATTTTGGGAGAAGGGTATTAGCATCAGCTCATGTTGGAACTTTAATGTAATTCTTTGATCTGGCTCAGTCTTTACCATTGCAGCAGCAGTATCTGATTTTTCCTTGACAAGATTCATTGGCAGTCTCTGAGCTTTGTTGTTGATGATTTATGGCCATTACACCAAAGATATGGATCATTACTTTATAAAAGTGTCTAAATATGATTTTGTGCTCAACTCTCGTAACAGGAAAGTTTAAGCCCCTTGTGCAGAGAATAGTGCCTCGTGTGATGGGTTCAACATTTCATTAACTTGCAGGTCGTGTCGATGACCTTGCAGGTAATTGCAGGTCATGTCAATATAAGGTTAACTGTATCAAACGTAGCTAAATATGTGAAAGAGTAACACATGGTTGACAAAGCAATGCTGTGGTAAAACTTCCTTCCAGCGCAGCAGCGTTCCAGCTAAGAACACTTTAGCGTGTCTCATTTCAATACAACTATGCTAATTCTCAGCATGTTTGTAGTAGTAGTGTTAAATCTGAATTTTGAATGGGCACTGGTTGTGTTTAGAACAGTATAATATTTTTTATTTGTCCCGCAAGGGGAAATTTATCTGTTTGGCAGCATAAAAAATCATGAAAATAGATTAATAGAAAATAAAAAAAGTTAACAGAAAAATAAATAAATAGTTAATATAAAAAAAAAAAGATAGTAGCATTGGCAGCAAGTTATCACGATGACTTGCAAGAACTCCTCTGGATGTTATATAACCAAACACTAAAGGCAAACAGCTCAATGTCCTGTGAGCAGCGCTACCCAGTAACACTGGTGTGCCCTGAGTTACATCATCTCTCCTTAATAAACATTACAATCCTCACATCCTTCCTCTTGTCGGTCTCATTAACTTCCCTTTCCTCTGACAGGTCTCACTGAGACACATGATGCTGCTCTCCTTGTAGCTACTCCCTCTGTAGGCTGGTCCGTGCCTTAAGTTCTTCATCTTATGGGGAGAGATTGTACATTCCCCATAGTTACTGACATAATGATGGTTTGTACAGTCTATTCGTCTCACAACACTTTGCTCCTGCTCTGCATCCCCTTCTCCTCCACCTTGACTCCTCTGGGATCTGGGGTCTCTTGTTGGGTTGTATCTTTGAGCAGCACAGTGCCATCAGCTGATCACTGGAGCAACAATTGGACAACGGCTGAATGGCTCTCTGCTTGTCATATTCAAAAACAAAAACAGGTGAAAAAAAACACACAAAAAAGAAAAAAAAAACATGATACAAAAGCTGTTCTGATAAAAGGAAGAAAGTTGTTAGTTAAAGTGTTTAGGTAAAAGGAAGTAAAGTTTAGGCAAAAAGAGGAAAAAAGCAAGAAAAATTAGAAGCTGCTGTCAAACTGGCTGCCCTTCATGCGGCACCATGGCAACAACAGTAATTCAGATATAAACAGTTATTCAGTCTAATATCCAAAGTCAATAACTTCTGGACCAAGTGGATATCCACCCTAAAAGAAGATACAAACAAACTGTGGTTACTGCTTAATAACAGTTGAGCAAAGATGCACAGGGGATCAAATGAACAGTCTTCATTAGCAGTGCATGATAAAATGAGGGATGGTGAGGACGAAGTGTGTAAAATATAATAGGATAGATGAACAGAGACTAAAAGGTTTGAGGATGAACTTTATAAAGCTGTTGTCTCTGCATCAATGCAGTCATGAGTAGCAAGAGGTGAATGAATGTCTCAGTGTACTTGGTGCTTATCTCCTGGAGAGGCTTCTTGGCTGGGACCCAGAGTTGTAGTTGATGGGCTGTTAACCTGAACTGTGGAGTCTGAGCGACTCCTCCCAGAAGCATCACTGGTTGCTGGGGTGACAGAGTTCAGCCAGTGGTACCAGTAGCTCACAATTCAACGCCTGCCAGCAGACATTTTGCTTTGGCACCGATTATTATATCTCAACTTAAAAAGGGATTGGTGTTGGCCAAAAAGAAATCTTCAAAGACAAATTTTTGCATAATTGAAAGTTATTTGAGACATTACATGGCAACTTTGATTTCATGATTTAATTTGTTATCTTGCTAAAATAAAAGCACTTTCATGAAACATAACTAGGACAACACATGGTCAAAGAAAGAACAGAGGGTATGTGAAGTATGAAGTAATGTAAAAATACATTAAACTACTAGACATGGCAATACCCCTCCTTCCTCAGAACTGAAGATTTCTAAATAAACTATGAAATATTTAATCTAGAGATTTGCTCCAGAATTATACAACCATCTTCCACCATGACCCATTAAACATTACATAAAGCGATATATGATCTCATGGCACTATTAATGACAGGAAATTAACAATGCAAGCAGTGATTTCGCATCATTACACATTTAGAAAGCTTTATCATGGGACAAGTAGTTAATTAGTCATCTGAACATGAAAATAAATGGTGTCTAACACTATTAATAGATGCGTCTAGATTACATAACAATTATTTGACCAAAAATATTAATATTAACGATATAAATGTTTTAATATTAAAATATTAATGGCATTAATAATGAATATTACAGATTTATAGAATAAAATTGGACAATATAACCTAATATACATATTTACTAGCAATGTTATTCTCAGTAGAATAATGAAGCATTCAAATATTCAAATACGTACCTTGTCTTATCTTATTTAAGTCAGAAAGTATCTTGAGATATCACGTTTAAGAGGCCGAAAAAGACAATTTTTGCAGTGTGAGAGTAGCTTTGATCTTTGACCACTGACCACCAAAATCAAATTAGTTCATATCTGAGTCTGGGATATGGGATAGCATGTTCACAAGACTAGAAAAATGCTGACCCTTTGACTTTTGCCCTCAAAATTTGACCAACTCATCTTTGAGTGCTGGTGAAGTGTTTGAGGGACTTCCCTCAGTGTGTTAAATGATTTGACACATCACATCTAAAACAATGGCACAGACACACTGACCTAAGAACAGAAGAATGAATAAGCAGATTATTTGGAAAAATGCCTTATCTTCTTTTTTGAAGTTTAAACACTAATGTCTGACAGTGCAGTCACTCTATCTTTTATTGTTATGATAAAAGAATAACATGTTGACTTACACTAGCTGCAATAAAGGAAGACTGTAAAGATTAGCATGTAGTACATATCATATATAAATAGTTAAATATATAGTGTGGAACTGGGACACAGCAATTATTGGCTCCAGCAGTGCTACTTTCTATCTGACCCTGAGCTGTCGCCTCCCTGGAGGCTCAGCCTCATAACATAGTGCCATACTGCCTCTGAATACCTTTTATGAAAAATATGCTTTAAATATAATTATGTTCAAACAAATACTTCGTATTGTGGCTTAATGCATCTTGCACTTATACTCAAGAAGAAAAATATCACTTCTTGACACTTCACCTGAGTGAAACTTTAGGTATGAGTGAATAAAGCAACAAATCACATGTATATAATCTAAATCTCTCTCTCACACAAACACATTTTTAAAAAATCAGTTTTTCAATTATCAGCTAGTGCCATGCAAAAATGTATCCAACAGCTGTTATATTCTCTTTGTGTGGGAGGGTGTTTTTATATCTTCAGGTTACAGACAAAATAAATGCGGCTTTAGGTTTCTTAAAATAATATCAAGCTGTCTGAGTAATACTGGGCCTTCAGTTTGGCTTTGGAATATACATCCAGCCTACTTGTCACCCTGCTGTGTTCCATTACTTACCAAAGAGCAGTAATTTAATGGTAAAACATTGCAAATGTTGGTTCCAACTCAGTTCTCTCTCTCTCTCTCTTTCTCTCAAAAGAGAGACATATGATAACATGAGGGTAAGTTCATGTCTTTAATGTCATCACCTACAAAGTCAAATCAGTCAAACTCAATCATTTCTCAAATCGGTTTGAGTGTCAAAATTATGTTATAGCACTACTTTTTACTGTAATTGCAGACTGTGACACCCACTCAGGCTTTGCTCACTTCTTCTCATGTAATTAAGTAATTAAATCAACATAACCAAACACAAACTGATTAAGCCTATAAATAACAAGTGCCAGACTGAAGAGTGGCAGAGCAACAGGTAGGGAGGAAACCCCTGCTGCATCCCTCCTATTTCCCTTTCATTATCAGGCTTGTCCTTCTTTAGCTATTAAAGCTTTTGAACTTCAGACTTCTCTTCAGAAATAATGGAGAGAATAGGACAATTCAGAGCGTATGAGAATGTAAGAAAAAGCCTAAACACATGACACTAGAAGCACTAAGCCCATTGAATAATCTCATGCTCCCTACAGTTTCAAATATATTCTGAAACATGGCTTCTAACGGCTTCTGCGCGGATGAGAGACAATTTCTGTCTTCTGCAATTTGTGCACCTCCATTCACATATTTGCTATTTTGAGCTCAGTGCATTCACAATAACAAGTATAGCAGCATACAGTGCAGTACATAGTGTAACTGAAATATGCACTAAAACAGTCCAAACATTAAAGTAGAACAGTCAACGGTCACTATCTTGGCTACAAAGCAGAAGAGGAGGGACTGGGACATCAGTGTATTTCCAACTTGTGAAAATGGGACAGAGGATGTGTTATCAATGCCGATGGCAGCAAACAGGAGGGCGACAATTATGGGCATGTGTTATGATCCTCACCTATAGTGTTTGCACACCGGCAGTGTTTGATTTGAGACACTACACTGTCATAACTCATATACTACAACAGTGAATATCCTGCGTACTGAGTATCTGATTTGAGATACAGTAAATATATTTGTATAGAGGTGTTGAGAGGGGTGATACTTGTGCTTGGGATTTTCCCTCCCAAGATTCCAAGACAGACGTAGGATGGTGTGTCAAAAAAGCATGTGTCAAAAAGAAGCTCGAGGCAGTGTATTTCTCCTTCTCATACTTTGGTTGTTTGTTTTTCCTCCTGTCCTGTGCGCAGCTTCAGCCTCACAAAAGTAGATTCAAATCCTTTGGGAAATATCACAGATAAATACATGATAAAGCACACCCTGCACATACTCCAACATCACACAAACATATATACACTCACATATAAACACAGGCCTGCATGCATGCTGGTATATACAAGCATACTTTATATTCACACATCTCTTTAGGGTATGTTGGGCTGCTCAGCTAACCCACAAAACCACAGCTTATCGACTCTGCTTGCCTCTTGGTTCTGCAGTACCCCAATCCTTCCCAAGGCTACTCTGATAATCAGCCGTCTCTGTTTGGCCTCAAGTCTGAGTGAATATCCCTATAGGTCTAGAGATATGAGCCCCGGCTCCATGGTCTCAGTGTGCAAATACAGGGCAGCTAGAGTGAAAAGATGAGCAGATGTACAAAAGCTTCATGTGAAAACACATCCAGAAGTGTACTTGTTTACCATGAATGTAATGAGTGGTTTTGGACCTAATAAAAGCCTAAGAGTCCCTGACTTTGAGATCAGAGGCGTATGGGCTATCATTTGTCTAACATCACATGCTGGCTCACTACTGTGGCTTAGCCCCCCTTAATTGCTAAAAAAACCAAAGGAGAGAAAGATGGAGAACATGTTCACATTAGGAAAACAGGCAGTGGGGGGTAAAGAGCAAGAAAATGAAAAGATAAGCCATATCAAGTAGGGGCCTTATCCAAAACCCTGCTATAATTGAGACAGCAAATGCATTACAAAGACAGCATAATCCTAGGTGTCAGAAAGCAATTACATGTAGCTAATTGCTAAATATTTAATGCAGACCATTTAACTGGACAGACAAATCTGCAAACTTGCCTTGAACTGAGTTGTATGTATCTCTCTATTCAGGGTTAAGCTCGACGCCTCGGGGCTTCATGACACTGGAGATACCCATTAATTACACTGTGTTCCTGCAATATCTGTCAAAAGTGTAAATTCATTTCATCAGCTTGCTTTAGAAAATACTGTAGCCTTTGGTGTGCTACAGTCAATAAGAAAAAATCACCCAACAAAAATAGCAAAATCAACTGTATTCTATCTCAAACAAGTTCAAACACAACTTTCTTAAAATTAGAAAAGTTATGGAATAATATTTTGATAACGAGAAACATTGATGCAACTTGCACAGAAATATGTTTTGCGTGTCTTGCATGTTTGTAGAGCTACATTTTGTCCTTAAAAACTTTAAAGCGTTTAAGAGAGTCAGTTTTCTCCTTGGAAAACTTCCATGTGTCCATGACCGAGCTGTACCAGTGTAATATGGTGGGACAGCATTGTTTTTAAAGGGATGTGAATGGACACTGTTCTTTGATTCATTAAAATAAGAGCCTCATAGTCAAGAAACAGGAATGTAAATCATATAAAACATTGAACTGCACAAGCAGGAATACTTAAAAAAGAAAAAAAAAAGTTTGAACGTGAATGTCCGGACAGATTGTCCTTGACCTCAGGATTAATTTCATACTATATTAAGAGAAATCTACCGTGGTCACTGTTAAAACTTGAAACCATGAATAATAATAACTTTTCCACTTAACTCCACCCAGTCAGAATGTCATCATCAAGACATTGTGACACACTATGTGTAATCTGTACTGTCCTAACAACCTTTGTTGTGACCCGCCCCCTTTCCTCAGAGACCCTGCAGGTAGAACGTACCCTTTGGAATACAGTCCCTATACTGTTTTTATGTTAATATTATAAGAGCAGTCATCCCCTTACCCTATAGTTCAAGGAAAATACTATATTTGATCACCTAACATGTTTTTTTCCCTGCACATAATTGTATTTTTCTCTCATTTTTAATTCTCTACTCCCCTGGAAGTTTTGCCATCTAGGTCAAGGGTATTGGGGGGAGGCAAATTGCTGTTCCTGCTCCATGCAGCTTGCTTCACAGTGAAGATACTGCCAAAGACACAATGACTTTCTCTTTTATTTCTCTTTCTATATTATCAATCTGAGGTAAACTGGAAAATTAAGATGAATACTTCATCTAATACAAATACACATAACAATGCCTCTAGGGATCAAAACTCCATTATACTATAAAGAAACATTGAAGTACAGTACTCTGAGGATGAGAAAATATATGAAAGACCCAATGACAGAAGAGTATAAACAGCCAGCCTCTGGAGTCACTCATGCAGGCCCTATACTGTTGTTCTGGCTGTATAAATGTGACACTAACGGCCTCTGATCAGGCCGTAATGGCATTCATAGTTGCCATGGGTCCTTTCACTGCAATATTATTAAGATCATTTTTATTCATGATATCCACCAAATTGTCCTTGGAAGAAACAGCGGATTATGGAGGGCTACTGACCCGTGGGTTGTGAATAAACATGAAAAACAATCAGTGTTCCATTTAAAGGCAGAATGGTGTTCAGTACCGAGCCTCTGGGGTAAAATTGGAGAAGGGAGGGGACATCAAAAGAATAATGAAATCATTAGAAATGAATTGAAGTGAGAATGACTGATGCTGTCCTCCCAACACTGCATCCAGTTTTCAACCCTTCACATCATATACATTAAAAATGATCATAATTATAATAGGCACAACCTACATTCTGTTTTCTCTATTAGCAGCTGCTGAGAGATGAATAGAAGTCAGCTCTGAGCCACTTCTGTCATTTAGTTTGAGGCAATTTGCAAAAAAATAACAAAAGACAACTTTTTCTAAAGATTGACACAGGTGCTACTGCCAGACAGTTTCTTTTGTTTATTTATGCATTTCACCTTGTGTATTGTTAGTGAACAGTTTAAAAATTGTTTCAACATTTCTGAAAACACAAACACATAAAATCTTGACCACAGCGATGTGAAAAATTTGGTTCATCCGAAATATCCAGTATCACAGTACAAGATTTAGAAAACTATGAAAATGAATATGGTTATTAGTAAAGGTTGGGGGGAAAAGTGCAAACCCAGCTCTCTGGTATGACAGAAATGTGATTATCTTTCCTACAAAACATATTTGCAACATAATTTCCAATTGTATTCTTGTCACAAGACATTTGTTTGACATTTCACATGTCAAAATCAGTTTGTCCCAAATGCATATTTGGGATTTTTAGAGAACCTCCCAACTCATAATGTGGCGAGATCAAACGCATTTGGTTATCACCAACTTATGTCTATCTTACACTAATGCTTCTTAAAAAAACTGTCATGCCCTGTGCTTGTTTGCTTTAAAGGCATTTTTGCAGGGGGGCAGGAAACGCTCAGAATTTCTAGCACTTTTCACATGTTCCTGAATGTGGGTGGACGACCATTCTTCAACAAAGATCAGGTGAAAACGGTTTTTGATTCTCTGTCACCTTTAAAGTACTTCATTTGGTTTATCTTAGAGCTTATGTCTTGCTGGTTTCTACATGGATATTGTTTGACCAAAAAACTTGATGTTTCAAAGCCACAAATAAACTTGAATTCTATTGTGCAAAAAAAAAAAAAAAAAAAAAAAAAAAAACATTAAAAGGATTTTTGAATTTCTCAAAACCTGCAGGAAATCTTAAAAGAATAAATAAATACATAAATAAATAAAATAAATTGGGCAGGTTGTTTCTTTTAATATGAAATGGAAACTTCACAGTGAGTCATTTATCACCTTCAGAAAGAATTGAATTCCACATCTACTTGTTTGTTTCTGATGAAAGCATCTAAAATACATTTCTGAACTGTCACACATTTTTGTTGTGTGGAGTCTTCCTCCCAAGAGAAAGAAAACCTATTGATTTTTATCAATGACCTTTCCTTTGGTGGAAACATCAGGCCAGACATTTGCCACTAGCTTTGTCTCTGCTTCCTCAAATCTCTGAAATGATGTCCCAGACAGTCAAACTAGTGTTTTTAAAGTACTGCCAGTGTGAGAACAAAACATCATCTGCAACAGAGCTTTCATTTAAATTAATCCCAGTGCTGTTATTGTTCTAAGAATAAATTCCAAATATGTTTGACCTGCTTTTAGCAAAGGAGCTGCACATATCTGGACCAAATTCAGGAGGAGTTAAAATATACTTTGACCCTTCCTGCTTAGTTAAAGCTTAAAACTTAAGTTCATGTAGTTTTTATTAAATATTAGGATGTTTTTAGATCTCTGCTACACTGAATTTATTTTATTCCTCCATCTTATTGTTTTACTGTCGAACAGTAATGCAGTGTACTAAGAGTCACATTTATCTTGTTAAGTAAATTGGAATTGGACAGTATATTTTCTTTAATGGCATACATCATTGTGTCTGTGTACTTTGTTTTAAAATGAGAGAAGAACACAGACCTGTGTGCTTGATGCAGTCTGGAATTGAGTGGATTTGGCTGTATTGTCAACTAGAGTTTGAATCTGTCCTCCACATTCTGTTATTGAAAGAGAAAGGGATAAACAAGTGGAACGGCTGCCTGTAGGCACAAAGTGTTCAGGAATATCCATGGAGAGACAAAGGCAAAACCAACAGGAGGAGAGTGAAAGAGGTTGAGTGACAATTCAGAAAAAGAGCAAACTGAGCAAAGGGATGCAGGCAGGTGACTCTCTCTCTTTGAAAGTCTGTCTGCTGCAAACAAATTGAGCTGTAGCCATTCACCTAGGCACAGTAGTGAGAGGCTTTTTGTCTTTTAGATCTTGACAGTTGAGTTGAGAGCTAAGCTTAGGGCACAGAGGTGGCAGTTACTGTGTTGGGCTGTTATATATTTCCCATCAGTGCTTTCCAATAACATGAGAAAGACAGGAAAGGGCCCGATGTCAGAAGATACAGGGAAACAGTGGCTGCTGAAACCACCAGCAATCAGTGATAAAGGCACTCAGCCTGCATGTGCACCAACCATTCAGGCTCACTCAGGCAATTAACTATTTATCCTCCACATGCTTGATGTGGAGACTGAAGACAGGAGGTTAAACTGCAGCCGAGATTGTGCTTGACATCTCAGACAGTTCCTTAACTGTGTGTCGGTGGATTTAAGTTTCCATTATTGCCTTTTACACGCTGCTCCTATGCTATGCATTCATGAATGTATACACACTACGGTAGTTGATTAAAAGTTAATAGAATGTAAAAGAAAAGGTTAACAGTTTAGTGAGACCCTTACAGCAAGAAAATTTCATGCATGAGAACATGTTACTTCCACAGCTTGCTAGTTATATAACTTAGTAATAGGTGGGTTTGCATGAATAGGCCAGCTGGAGTGGTAGCGCAGTTAGTTATTGGGTCTCATGGAATCATGTGAAATAACTCATAAAACTGTTTTGCATAAACACAATTTCAATATTCATTATAAGAAGCACCTGCTTCCTATTCTGCATTTTCTAAATTCTGCATGAATAACCGCTATTTAAATACTTATTACTGTGCATGTACAGTTTGTATTGTCAAATGGGATTGTGTGTGTTTTATTTAAGTTATAAGACAATTTGTACCTCTATGTAGCTATTCTATTCTAAAAAATGTATTTGAAACAAACTGAACATTATTATAGTCATATGTAGAAAAAAGTCTGCATCAGCATGGTGATAAATGATGGATTTTACTTAATGTCTATGAGCAGCTATATAAAAAAACATTATTAACAGACATATAAATACTTAATCAAACAGATGAAATGTAAAATTAAAAAAAAAATGAATTGGTCACTTACTTTGGAAATAATGAATTAAAATTAATGAATTAACGTGTGGAATTAAAATGATTTTTTCTAAAAATGGTGGAACACTCAGGAGAATGAATGGTTCTGAGCATGTGACCTCACCTCTTATCACAGACTGCAGCGTTGTCTCATAGCTGAGCTCTTTTTGTTGGACCCAGTGTAGTTCTGTTGGTGTTGGCAGTCGACTCACTGATTTCACAGTGAGGGACGCTCCCCTCCATGCAGCAGTCGCCAAGCAACAAGAGTTGGTCAGCAGGAAGCTAGCGGCCTATTTCCAGGTGGCTGGAGCAGAGGTTGCTGGAGGATGATGCCGTCTCTGCTGGTCCATGTAAGGCACAGCACGAGGTTTTCAGTTCTAGAAGGGGTCAAAGCAATTTTGGGTGGACCTTTTAATTGCCTCCATTTAATGGCTTCCTGATAGTTTAAAGCAGAAATGATTGATATTTTGCTCTAAAAGCAGCTGACCAGTGACTTTGGTTGATTACAGCACTTTCAAAAATCTTTTTCTAAAACACTTTTAATGTGATTGTTCACCTGTGGCTGTTTGTATTTATTACACATGGCACATGAAGTCATATTCATTTTTTCACCATAAAGCCATCATCTGCAGCTGAACAATCTGTGCACAATGGCATGTGTAAATGACCATGACAGGACAACATCAGTATTAAATGGCCTGTTATGATTGGTCCAGATGTCACACATAATAGCAGCCTAAAAGATGTTGTCTTTTAGTTTTTTAGAGAAGGAACTGAGTCTTTATTGTGTGTTTAAATGCTCCATTGATCTTCTATGCTTTGAGGTCATGGGGGCTCTTGCGCCAATCTCAGCTGACTTTAGACCATTAAAATGTACATTTTAATAATTAGACATTAAAGTTAAGAAAACATTTATTCTCTCATTTAATCATTTAGTCAACGAGGAGAAATACTAATGTGATTTAAACTATAATAAAAATAGAATCCGACGATCTCCTCCTGTATTATCTGGTAATATTACAATTCAATAAAATGAAAATTACACACGTACATTTAAGAGCTGCAGAGCTATCCGTATAGTTAATGGGTGGCAGTGTGTTCACCCGCAATACTATCCATTCAATCTTATATTAGATATTTCTTAACAAATCTATTTTGCATTGCACAAATATGAACACATTTAAACCAATGAAAAGTCAGTGAGCTGTCTCTGGCAGTTTTCTGGCAGAGTCTGTTAAGGATTTTTATCCCATTCAGTGCTGATCAATCATGTGTTTAACGAGTGACTTTTCTTTGTAAAATACTTTTAAATTGGTGGAATAAAATGTGAGTGTCTCTCCCACGGCATAGATGGATGAGACGTCTTAACGAGGAGATTGCTTAAAGGTAGTTTTCTAGGAAATGTTAATTTTTTTGACATTTTTATTAAATGGCCACCATTAGTCTGGAAAATCCTGGACATGTCTGACAAGTTTTGCTGTGGCAGATGAGAAGGTAGACCCTAGGAGTTGTGAAAAGTTTTATGTAAAACTGGTGGAAAGGAGGGTTGTCCTCACTCCATCAACATGCACTGCATTTTCTGCATTAACTCAGGATCTCCATATGATCCTGCGGTGTGCAAATGCATACCCAATATGCCTTTTTATTTCAGGAGGTGCCAGTAATATGAGAATAACGACAGCTTGGGGACCTGATGAAACTGACCTTGGTGTTAATGAGCTTCTCGCAGACAGACAGCAGCTTTCTATGCACCTTAATTGGCATGGCACCCCTGCTTGCCTGTAACCACTTACCTGTGTCAATCTTTAGAAGACTTCTCAGCCCATATCTGCCATAGCCATTTGTTCCAGCCACCCTCTCAAAGGATGCACGAGCATTCTCATCATCCTTTCTTAAGTGCCTTTCCATTTATTCCATCATTGGATGCAGCCCAATTTTTAATTCCTATTTTTTCACAGTTGTGTGCCTGGGGTAAATTAATGCACTTTGTCAATTGTGTTTGACAATGAGCACAAAATTTGCAAGTAATCGTTTAGAGCTGGTGAATTGGATAAAACTTTTTAATGTGTGATAAGTTGAGAAAATATAGTTGTT